>JAQGCF010000006.1:0-22945 GCA_034699405.1 Hermanniella punctulata | reverse complement strand
ATCTTCACTGCCTTTGTTTTGGAAATTTGGCTCTTTTTGTATCTTATAATTCGTTACAATAATAGACACAAAGTCGAAGAAGTCGTTTCATTTGATACAAACACAAAGGCATTGCTTTCAGAGAAAGAACTTTCAGAATATAGGGAAAAGGGTTTCATATTTACGAGAACTATTAGTAGTAAGCAATATGTGTCGGTATTTGAATGTGAGCACCACAGGGAAGGACAACAAATTAATAAAATGGCAGCAAAAGTGATTGATATGAATCTGTTTATTGATCACCGATTTGGTAGACTTGAAATGAAAAAACGGTTAAGAAAACACCAGAGACTTAACCACGACTATAGGTTTCTGCAGGGAATCACTCACAACAGTATTGCAAACTTCGTGAGAGTCGATACTAAACGTGACGGCGAAGTGATTAAACATTTAGTTCTGTTCTCAGAGTTAGCACTTTGTAATCTCGACACTTATTTGACAACAACTAAGCCTAAAGGAGTTGGAGTAGACTGTGCTCGGATATGGTTTAGACAACTGGTTGATGCGGTCGATTATTTGCATAACAAATTTTCGAGTACATCGCCTAACATCCAATGCCCACTCGTTCACTTCAATATTAAACCAGAAAATGTGCTTTTGTTCACTAGAGATGAGGTTTTTATACAATATTTAGTATTTCTCTATTAGTTTTGTTTTAAAATTTTTTTAATAAAAAAAGAAATATTTATAATAATATTTTTCAGAGTGTATTCGAAAAACCGGAAACATTGGACGTAAAGCTATCTGACTGTGGACTGCATTTATTCTTTTGCAATACTGGAGAAATAACTACTAGGAATAGAGAGTATTTCATATCAGCGCCTGAGAACGTATTGGGCAATAAGATTGTCAAAGTTCATAAGCATTGTGAGAGCAAAGACCATAGCGCTACCTCTTCTGACGTTTACAGTCTTGGAGTGATTCTTGTTTTGTTTCTGAAGGGAGATATCGAGAATATAGTGGAACGACCCCAACATTTCAATAGAGTTCGCGAAACACTAACAGAATTGAACGGTATTTATGTGTCATTCAAACCGACAGAATTGAAAAAAATGTTGGGAAAAGATATGGACATAAAATTGGATCATTTGCTTAAAGGAATGCTTATAACAAGTGTTCAGCACAGATATGATATTGATTATGTCAAAAACCATCCCTGGCTTTTGATTCCATCAAATTGAATACATTTACTTTAATTGTTTTATTTAAAAGTAGAAAATTATATAAAAATTGTTGTATACCTCACATCACTCCTAAATTATAAATAAAAGCTTTGTATAAAACGTATTACCGGTAATAAAAACGTCAATTAAATATCGATTACCTCTACTTAATAATTGTGAAAACATTAGTTTTCTATTTGAGTAAATTAATCTCTAATCTTATTATTGTCCGCACTTTTCACTGCTTTAATCAAGATTTTCAACTCGGGTAGTATTTATATATGTATGATATTATACATTATTAGTACAAAATGTGAAATATATTTTTAAAGAGTTTAGTGACTCATTGGATTAGTGTAGCGTCTGTTCATTGTGTGGTTTAACTATAATATACCGTCGGTTCGAAACTCGCAGAAGATCTCAATTTTCTTTGCGTTTATAAGAGCTCTCCGTTAATCTCATATTTATTGCAGCAAAAGACTCGCCATCTCTTCTGTTAGGATGAGATTGAAACAAATGCGATAATAATATTCTCTTCGTGTTTGGAGTTAGTTGTTGTACACTTTTGACCCCAATAGGGAGAATGAGTAGAAAAGTCTGAAGTATTTTTAACATATTTTAAACTTTAAAGTAAATTATAAAGTATTAGTATTGACATAAGCGATGACATAATATAAGTCAAAAGTTCTAAAATTTTATTAAAGTCAATGATTTGAGTTTAATATTTAGTTTATTTTGATAATGAAATTAATAATGAAAATATTGAGTTTTTAAATACTACTGTTGGCAACGGTTGGAATAAAGTGTCACTTTTCTAATAAGTTGATACTGTATTAAATCATAGGTAAGTATTGATACTTAAGTGAATTAAATTAAACATTTATTTTGGAATTAATTTGAGTTTGAATTACAATTTTATAATAGTTTCTAATTTAAAGCCTTAAATCACATCACAGAACAAAGTTATATAATAATGAAATGTAATATAAATTGTATTTATTTATAAATTATAATACAAATTAACAGTTAGTACAGAATTTCTCAAACCATTATGTCAAAAGAGTTTTATTTAATAAACAGGTCAAATGTAATGGAAACGTACAGTACTAACAGTGCTCTGCTATATAACGATATATTACTAACTAAATGGTTATTTAAGAATTTTATACTTTTAATTACAATTTAATTATAGTTAGTTTTTGTTATATAATACTTAAAAATCGTAAATTTTAAACAAAAGTTTTACTGAAATATTGAGATACAGAGTATTTTGCTCTTATTTTCGCAAAACTAAATCTTTGTTATAACAGTTTATTTACTGTAATATTTGAAACTAAAAATTATTAAAGTTTTAAACTAATTAAGACTTTTAACATTTAACTAAAATTAAATAATACTAAGCATTAAATGTAAACTTATTTCAATATGAAATTCTTATCTATAATTAATCAAATTATTTGAGAATTGTGGACATTTGAGAACACTTGACAGAAATGGTTCCTCAGTTTATTACATTTCTAACTTAATTATTGAATACTATGTATGATATGTATGTTTACTCTGGTTTTTGTTCGATATCTTTATTTTTGTCATTGTTTTTGTCATTGCTTTCTTGTGGTCTTCTGAGAGTACGAGAGCCACACCTCTGTCCAGAGTTAGCTCTAATAGTTTTTTCGATCCAATTCAAGTAATATGAAGTTTTAGTATAGATAGCATTTGGAGTTTTAGGGTTCGCACACTCTCCTGGACCAAACGAGACGATTCCTATTTCAATCATTCGCGGACTGTTATCATTCGTACTAATAATAAGCGGTCCTCCACTGTCTCCCTGACACGGAGCTGTTCTGTCCACCCCCTGACACATCATGCTGTCTGCTATGGGCACCGGGTATGGAAAGGTTTTGCATTTGTTGTTTTCCAAAATGGATACATCGGTGTACATGAGTACATCTGAAGGCGAACCCCTATCTTTGGTGAGACCCCAACCTGCGATCCTTCCTCTGCCCATAAATTCAGACAATGGCTTCGTTGGCAAACAAATACCATTAATATGACCCCCTCTGTCATAGTTTATATCAAATGGATTGTCAGCTGGAAGTCGAATGAGTGCGATGTCATGTTTAAACTTCCCGTACTGTCCGTTCCAACTCTCGTGTTGTACAACACAATCCGCTGTCTTCTGTTGGGTTCCGGCGCTCACAACAAGTCGATTATGTACTCCTGCGGACACGTCTATCCTTTGAGCTGTTGGCTGTCCATTCCTCTCATTACTTACACAATGAGCTGCGGTTAAGACCCATCTAAACAATATTTATTGAAAGTTCTTAAAATGTTTTTAAATGAAATTAATTCTAAATTCTGTGATATATTAGAATTGTTGGAAATATATTTGTGATAAAACTCTTGAAAATATATTTTGAGTTTAAATATTTCAATACTTTCTGTTGTCTATAGTTAATAAATATAAATAACTTTAAATAAGTATATTCTCTATATTCTATTCATTCCTATAGACATTTTAAAGGAACATAAAAGCCATCAAATATTAATTACTGAAAAACTGAAAACAGTTATGAATTAAACTTAATTGTATTCAATGAAAACTAAATTATGTTCTAATTATACGCGAATACAATAAAGTAAATATTGGGTATAATAAAGAAAGACTTCAAATAAATTATAGAGTTTACTAATGGGTAACACAGAGATAACAAGATTGCAGATGTGAGCAAATATCAGCCCTTCATTGATAGTGTTTCGCAATTTCTCTGTTAGTACTGTACAGTACAAGTATTTCAAATATTTAATAAAAATATAAAGACCTGGAGTTAAGAATAGCCCCACCGCATTGCATTGGACCTCTAGCAGTATGAATTTTGAGGATGACCTGCCAGGGAAACTCTCCGCTCTGGGCTACTTTGCCCGAAACTATTTTATCGCCAATAAATGAGTGGGGAATATGACTCATACCACACGATTTTACAGTAATACTAAATGACTCGTTTTGGTTGGTTGTAATCGTTTGATTAGAGGATTGATTTGGGGGACTAAAAGTGGGCTGAGTTGCCCAACCACTCGTAGACATTTGTGGCCTATTAGTGGGCGGCCACCAGACTGATGATGAGGGTCTCTGTGGTGGCAGCCACTGAGTTGAAGGTCTATGAGTGGATTGAAATTGATTTGGTGGCCATTGACTCGAATTCCAAATAACAGGAGTCATTTGACTTGTGTTCCATTGATTGGAAGGCCATTGGCTTGTGTTCCACTGACTAGCGGGCCATTGACCCGGAGCAGGCCATAGGCTACCGGGCCATTGACTAGAATTCCATTGTTTCTGCCAGTTCTCAGAGTTATTTGACTTGTCTTTACTTTTAATCAATAGAAAACAATAGCTTTCAATAAATAAATAAAAATAAATAAAAACCCAAATTTCAATAATTAATTTTTTAAACATTTTGTCTAAAACTCTATTCAACTAAAAAAATGATTATAAAAATTTCAATTCTTTTATACTCCAATGTATTTATGAATAATAGATTTTAATTTAAATAATGTCATTTAGACACCAACAGTACCCGCATTTCAAAAAGTTTAGAACGAGTTAAAGTGAACTAACGATTTAATTTGGGAGATAATGGTATCACAGATCCAATTATATCATAAGTCCACCCAATTATTTAAAAGTCTAAATATGTTTTCAGCAAATGTTAACACATTTATCCTTAAAAACAAATTATTTTGTCTTTTATTTTATTTATAGAGTTTGACATAATTATACAAATTATTATAATTTAAAACTTTGATTTCAAATCCTATCCAATCCTTCCTTTACTTTGTCCACAATATATTACCCGTTGTATTAATTTAAAGACAATTCAATTATAAATAATAATTGAATTAATCATAACTTTTAATTATGAACTCATTAGAGATTAGTCGAAAATTTTACAATAAATTTATACAAAATTAACAGAATTTAGAAAATAGTTATTTTTATTGAGTAAAAACCAACAACTTTTACAAATGAAGTGAACAACAAAACAAAATATCCCTAAATAGACATAAATGAAAGGATTATATAAATTAAATTATATAAAAAAGTTTACATTAATTCTTAACGAAACAATTAATGCATATCAAAACCTGAGTAATGGTAGGAAAGACAATGATTTTTTGATGATATAATTGACTAAATTATTGTTAAGACCTCTAAGGAATCGATTGAATGGCATTTTGAGTGATCGCACGATTAGGATGTTTTTGGACGCAATCAAAACTCATGGGTTTGGTATTGCATTGGACAGAATGGGGTAAAATATCTGATATTTTGAGCTCAATTCAGTGATACACAAATGATTTAATACAAGTAATCAATTAAATAATATCTAATATTTGAATAATATTTACAAAAAAATGTCCGAATTTTTATAAAAAGTCATAATTTATATCATTTTTTATATTTATATAGTATTTCATTATATTTTTCATTATTTTTTATTAAAAAATTAATTTAAATTAAATAGTTTTGATTTGTTGGGGAGTTTTGTAGAACTGATTTGTCAATTCCCCTGATCTTCACTATCACTCGTTGTGTCTGGAATTGAATTAAAAATTAAAATTAATAAACATTTCTTAAGTTTTAAATAATTGTTTACAAATTAAAATAATATTTTGTTTAAAAAGAGATAATAAGTTAATTGACATTAAATAAGACAAAACAAGACAAATGAGTGGATAATTACCCCCTTTTTTGCCTAAATATTGATGTTTTCGTAACCTATCGTAGAGATCCTCTTTATTGCCATAAATGCTTGGATTACTGATGCCTTGAAGTGTACTACCGTTGCTCTTACCGTTGTGTAGCGACTCTTTCATATAGGTTTCATTGTAGAAGTTAGGCATTTCCCACCCGTCGTCCTCATCGTCGTAATAGTGTGCGTAAGTCGAATGATGTGACGGTGCGATACTCTCTGCATAGGGAGCCGGCGCTCCATAATAGAAGTTCGGTTGTGGGCCCGGAGTGGGCGCAAACTCAGTGGGAATAGTGTGAACCGACATCTTCTTAGTGATGGGTCGCGAAGAGGTTCGAACGCAAATCATCCAAATTAGGAGAACAATAAATATAATGAAGAAAACGGCGGCACCGATACCACCCGCGATGTATATAAGCTCTGATTTGCGTTCGCATCGGTCGCCATAGAAGTTGATGAGACACTCACACCGAGGCTTTTTCATACCCGGCATCCATTCACAACGCCCTCCGTTTATACAGAAGTCATCGCATATGTTGACACAGTGGGGGTAATTGAGTTCATTTGATTGCACTTCTTTGAAGCCCTCTTTGCAAACACATCTAAAGTCTTCGCCCCCATTGGGCGCTTCGCACTGGGAGTTGGGCGGACATAACTCCATCTTATCATTTATGATACACGGATTACTACAGAGCTCTTGACTGCCTGTGCCGATGCCATCCGTTGTCGAGTTTGGTGGACAGGATTGACATGAGGTGTCGCGTTGTTCAGTGTCCTGATATGTGCCTTTAGGACATGGAGTGCATTCATCTGAAGAAGTGTTGAGATAATGTCCGACTCCACAGATTTCTGCGTCAATTGAAGTCAATTATAGAATGAAATCAAAAGAAATTCAATTCATTTCATACCGAGATTGCATTGAGTAGGGTTTGCAGCGCCGATAGTACCAGTAGTAAAGCCAGCGGGACATTGCTCACAAGAAGGCTGACCTCTCGTTCGGTAGTACCCTATAGGACAGGCCTCACAATTGCCATTAGAGGAGAGTTGGAAACCGGGAATACATTCGGCTGTTTATGAAAATAATTTATAAATAAATACAAAAGAATTTCACAAAAATTGAATCGAATTTAGTTATGAAGAGTTCACTTACGTCTGCACTCTATGTGCGAAATGGCTTCAGAACTTCTAGTCGTGAGTCCAGTACCACATGATATACAACTAAACGATCCCTCCGATGGCTGATAGTGTCCGTAACCGCACGCACGACATAAGTTATGTGTGGTATCGAAATACATACCGGCATTACATCTCTCTCTGCACTCATCTGGAGAACGCGCACCAGTAGTAATAGTGACGCCCTGTCTATCGACAATGAGGGGACACTTCTTGCACGAGAGTTGTCCCAATTCGTTCTGATATGTGCCAATCGGACACTTGAGACACGTTTGCGTCGGTTCGTCATAATAAGTACCTGAACCGCATTCCACACAACTGTCACCCATAACGACCTGCCCGGGAGGACACGCGTACTCCGTTATGAGTCTCAATGAAGTCAAGTCAGGCGTAACGTTGGGAAGAGTGTCGCGAACGTCAAATATGGCACTTTCGACCACTGCTTTCCTAACGATAGACTCGAGACTATCCTTTTCCTGAGTGTTCACATTAATGATGGGGTCGTTGTTCGCAGGGAACCCAATCTCAACCCCATATACGTCCATATTGTCCGAATCGTTGTCTGATTGGCGTTTAGATCGGGAGGAACTTTGTTTAGTACACTTGACGTTAACCCCGAGGCCTTTACAGGTGCCTCGCGTTTGATCCGAACATATTTTCCACATTCTGTCGATTCGGAGCAAACTTTCGATAATTCTTGAGTTTAATATCTTTTTTCCCGAATCAGAACAGACGACACTCGAAGGAAAAGTCATGACTAATCTAAATATTCTTTGGGCTAAATGTTTTGGCGCACACGAAGGAAATACGAGTGGTTTTTCTGGATCATCGTTTGGTCGCCAAAAACCTTCGGCTCCGCAGACGTAGAACTTAGGGATGTGTTGAGAGAACTGTAAGCCTGAATTGCATTTGATTTTACACACTTTGAAGCGACCGCCGGGACCCCAATCAGAGCACTCCCTTTCACCACCAGTTGGCGGCGCAGGTATTTTGCAGAACTCTCTCAAGACATGCACCTGGAAGTCACAGCGCGCAGAATTGCCGGTTTCGTCGACCGCTATATAACTCAAATCATACGTTCCTTTTTTGAGTGATTCTCCGGATCTTATTTTCTCCAATTCCAACACCTGTACAGACCTCAAGTCATCCGTGAATTGGGGTTCGTCCCAATGGACTACAGTTGAACTGTTCTCAGATATGATCCACATGTCTGGCGGACAATGAAGAACACTGGGAGGCGTTTTGTCCTGTTGTAGAATACGACAGTCGTCCCCACTATAGCCTGTGGGGCAAATGCGTTCGCCACACTTACCCGGGCCCTCTCGCTCTACAGTTCCCTCGACTTTGTCATAACCGGTGAATCGCAGTAGTAATCCGTTGAAAATAACGGGAGAATTCTTACAGCTTCTGATCTGCGATGGAATCTCTTGACTCATATCCAGCGGTCGGTTCCATATATTGATTCGACTGATTCTTCCGTGAAATCCTGTGCCTACCTCTGCCTTATTTTTTTCATCGAGAGTTGCGCCCAAATTAACCCAACCATAAGCGGGTAAACTCAGACCAATAGCATAGTCTGAAATACTTGCGGCCACTGCTGTGTCGGTCACTAACATTAGACTTCCATCCCTTCCGTCCCAAATCACGTTAATGTAGTGCCACTGCCCGTCATTTATGGGTACGTTTTCCAAATAAGGCATAAATACGTCCTGTAATCGATCGGCGAATAGGGAGATGAAGATCCCGTTGTGATTGGCTCTAATCAACGGTCGCTTCCCTATTGGCAGATGTGGTGATTCGACCGCATATAACGTAAAATAAGTTCCCACCGTTTCCTCAATGAATTGCACCCAAAGACCAACAGTAAGACTCGTGGCTTCCGTCAGATCAAAAGGTGCGGTCAATGCAACACTTGAAGACCGACTCTCGTCGTTGAGATAGAGGTCATAATCGATATTAATTGGTTTACGACAGTCTTCACCCGTCATATTGAACGGACACTTGCAATAGAACCCATTGGTTAAGTCAATACAACTGGCAGTGGGTGCGCAAGAGCTGGGAGTGCAGTCAATCACATCAAGTTCGCAATGTCTGCCCGTAAAACCTGCGGCACATTTGCATTGATAGCCTTCTCCTGAGTCGACACAAGTGGCGCCGTTTTGGCAAATGTTTTCATCGCATGCTTTGTATTCATACTGACAGCCAATTCCCGCATATTTTTGAGGACACGTGCAGTTAAGACCAGAACCAAAGTCCCGACACAACCCATTGTTCTGACACGGATTACCAATACATCTCTGCGGCGATGTTTGACATCTTTTGCCATCAGTTCCTGAGGGACAGACACAGAAGTAATCCTGGAATAGATCAACACATTTGGCGTCGTTATGACAGGGATTCGATTCACACATCCCAATGTCCAACTGACACCTAAAACCACTCCATCCCGGAAGACATGTGCACTTGAAGGTGTTTATGCCATCAGAACAGGTACCACCATTAAGGCAGGGGGAGGACGAACAGTCATCGATATTGATTTGGCACAACTCTCCGGTGAAGCCGGCATTACATTCGCATTTAAACCCATTGTCTTTATCAATGCACTTCTCAGTGCCCAATGGATAACATGGGTTCGATACACATTCATCCACTTCTGCTTCACATTGAACCCCAACAAAGCCTTTAAAAAATTGATTTAAATTTAATGAATAGAAATCAGAGATAACTTAATATCAATTAGTTTTGATATTGTTTAATAGGTATGGATTTATATGGATTTTATTTTGATATTGTTTGAGATTGTAGTGCAAGTCTTGTAAAGGTATTTCTTAATCAAAAAACCTTTTATAGGGAGTTGTTCACAATATAACTGTTGGTATATTGTTTTATTAGTTTTGGTTGAGTTGGGATCAAATTTTAATAATTAAAAACTAATTATTTGTTTATAGTTTACATTTTGTTCATTATTTGCAATTAAGACATAAATTATTTGAATTATTTGAATAATTTAAAGTTCTTTTGGAACCAGAAATCAGTCAATACTCGATATAAGTTATTTATAAATGGTTTCATTTAAGGTTAAAAATTATAAATTTTTAGTAAAAGTTAATTAAATAAGATATTCTCTTTGATAACCCTCCCAATGTTAAATTAATGAACAATGAAAATCAAACGCGCGCTACACTAAATAATATACAGTAATAGTTGGTTTTGGATAAATTTTGTAAAGATTGGGTTAGGATTTGTTTAGTTTGGGTTAAGATTTGATTATGAATTGTGTTTACATGGATTCGTAGCATTGGTAAGTTATAAAAGCATTTATTTTGGTTTTTCAAAAATTTATAATTGTTTAATATTAAAGAACACGAGATCAACAATAAAAACGTCACGAGAGTTATATATTGTTCAATTTTTCAGCATTGGAGAGAAGAGTCGCCGATATTCGGATATTTTTTTTGATTATATAGAACTCGAATTCAAATTAAGTTTAAATCATAAAAAAATGTTTGCATTACAATACCTGGTCTGCATTGGCACATGAAGCCATCAATCAGATCGAAACAAGAGCCCCCATTCTGACAGGGCTTAGCCTCACACGAGTCAATTGGGTGCTGACACCGCGAACCGATATATCCGGTATCACAAACACATTTGAAGCCATCTATTAAGTCAACGCACTCTCCATTGTTTTCGCACGGGTCGGACGCGCACTCGTCTATATTGGTCTCACACTTAACTCCAGCCCATCCCGGGTTACAAATGCACTCGTGATAGAAGAGTCGATCGACACAAATGCCATTAAGACAGGGATTGTTTGAACACAAATCCACTTTTTGATGACATCGTTTGCCGGTAAAACCCGGAGGACACTCGCACTTGAAGTCATTGACCAAATCAGTACAGTTAGCGCCTAAAAGACAGGGCTCTTCAGCGCAGTCATCAATATTAATCTCACATTTCCTTCCGGTCCAACCGGGAGAACAATCGCATCGATACCTTCCTTGCAATAGAGGCACACATTGACCACTGTTTTCACAGGGATTGTTGTCGAGATCACTGCATGGATTGATAGTGATATTACAGCTGTTGCCCTCATAGCCTGATCTACACAAACACTCGACATTCCCCAAACCGGGTGAGTCCTTACACATAGCCTTTTCAGGACAGGTGTCGTTTTTGCACTCATTTCTGACGAGTTGGCACTGAAGACCTGAGTACCCAATGGGACACTTGCAGGCATAGCCCTGAGGGTTGTCAATACAAGTGCCGCCGTTATAACAGGGCTCAGACAAACACTCATTGATATCTAATTCGCATAAGTGACCCGAAAAGCCCGCCGGACAGTAGCAGTTGGGCTCGTGGTTTAATAGTATGCAAACCCCACCGTTTTGACACGTGATTGAACTACACTGACCTGCAGTACACGCTTCAGGACTTAAAGCTCCCGGTCTTAGAGTTCTCTCTTTGCTCGAACACTCGTTACACTTCGTTTGTCCCTCTTTTTCCTGATAGAAGTTTGTAGGACAGGGGGCACACGGCTCCAGACCTGTCTCCGAGTAAGTACCGGCAGGACATTTGACTCGGCATTCGTTTATAGACGTCGAACCCGCAGAATATGTGAATGTATTTGTCGGACATTTCTGACACTCTTTGAATCCCTCTTTCGGAGGAACGCCAGAGTAGGCATCACTCGGGCATTGAAGGCATGGAACTAAACCTGTGCTCGAATACGTCCCATAACCGCAAACGGGCGTACATTCGGACAAAGTTTTACTACCGATATCTTTAGTATACGTTCCGTCAGGACATTGACGACAAGAGGCCTGTCGTGTCGAGTCCTGATACCACCCTCGAGGACAGAGTGTGCACATTTGCATGTCTTTGGAAGCAAAAGTACCCGCAGGACAGTGAAGACATCGCGGCACGTGATTTGCGTTTTTATCACTGGATGTGTTCACACTATTGAGTATCTCTCCGGCGACACACGTGAACCCACGGATTACGTTAGAGCGCAGGGCTTGCAGTGAAGGACATGAACCACCGACTTGTTGGGAGGATATGTTCAGTAAGGGCTCTATTATAGCTGAAGTCGAGGGAACACTTAAATCAAATATGAGTCCCAGAGTCGAACCACACAAGTCGTATAACATCTTTTGCCGAACCGCGGGATCTATTCGTAAGACATATTCGATTGTAAGCGCATTTGTGTCGGGTTTTATAGTTATGGTAGTATTGAAAAATATTATCGCCATTTGAACATTGATTGCAGAGCAGCGGTCAGAGAGGATCTGATTGAGTGACGTGTAATAACTCGACACATAGTTAACATACGCTGACATACAGGCCGGCGGTGCGAACCCTCCGCTTCTATACTCGACGTTTGCGATCACGTCATAACTCGCTTCGTTGGTGTCTTCGGGCACACAATCTGGAAGTATAGATCCCGGAGTCCATTGGCTGTCCATTTGGCACTCGTACTCCTTAACGGGTTCGCCGTCAATGAATCGATAGCCCGAATCACAACTAACTAAACACCGAAAACCGTTTCCCAATTCGTTTGGCATACAATTGACGACACCGTTTGCCGGTTCCTCCAATGCCCACGAAACACACGATACTGGTTGTACCGACACCTGGAAGTGGCAAAACGCTTCGTTGCCGAACCGATCGGTCGCGACTACTGAGACATTTCGATATCCTTTCAAAGGAATGAGTGCTGAGTCGGGAACTAATGTTATCCTCACTTCTCCGGACTCGTCGGTGGCGTTAATGAGACGACGCGTTTCATTGAAGTTAACGAAATGGTTGTCCTGTTGTTCACTCAGTTCGATCACAAAAGACTGCGGACAATGCAAAGCGGGCGGAGTCTCGTCCGGTACTGTGATGTTGACCTCACATACCGCGACATTGCCGTCACTATCGTATGCATAGTATTGAATGATAGTGTCCTCGAATACAATCATCGGTGGTTTGAATCCCAGGGGTTTGACTTCGATTCTGGCAATAAATCCCGAGTTATCGATTGGGGTCGGAATCGTGTAATTGACGGGTAGTATTCCATTCACTCCTTTGGTTACCACAATCGGACCATTTGGACAATTCATGAAATGGGGAGGTTCTTGGTCTACGCATATGGGGTACCCGTTGTCGTAACCCAAAAGTATCTCTTCTTTAGTGTCTTCACAACCCATTAGTTCGAATTTAAGACACGGATTCTTATTGTATGAAACGATTCCGAGTATTATATACCTCGCAGTGACACTCACAGGAAGTGGAATAACAGTGAGTTCGCCATAATTTCCGGGCTCTCGACTCGTGAGGTTGAAGTTCGGGAAATAGACCACAAAGTTCTCCGATTCGCGCACTTTATAGAAAAATCTTAATTCTGTGGGACGTCCGACAACATCGTTGGTTACCACCCCTTTTACCATAAGTGCTTTGATTCGAAACACTTTACCCAAATCGACGGTTACGTAAGTGAACGGCTCGTGTTGTCCGCACCAACCGGTGGCTGAGTTGAGTCGAACTTTGTTCGACTCGTAATTACTTCGCTGTGAAGTGGCGTTAATGGAGTTATCGTGTATTTGACCTGAAGTCAGACCAATAGGTTTAATGAGTTTACACTCGGCGTTCTTCACACAAGTAATCGGATCAGTAGAATAGGGCACAAAACCCGGTCGGTTGCAGGTGAACGACACCTGAGAGCTCTGTTCATAACTGGTTGCTATTTGTTGGCCGTCGGGAGGATATCCCGGGTCTGAACACACGGGTCCCTCACACCGCAAATCGCCGAAATCCCAGTAGCCGTTAGGTCCGCATCGAATCACATTATCGCTGCGCTCTGTCTTTCCGCCCAAAGTAAACGTTTCCTCACATCCGAAGAAAAAGCTCGCCTTATATCTGGTGTCCACATAGAAACCATAAGTGGCGCCGTTCGTCTCGGGAGGAGCGCTACAGTCTATTCGAGGACATGAAGGGGTTAAGCCCGAGAGCCAGAACTCAGGTTTGCTTTCTTTTGGATCGTAAACGCATTGACGGAATCCAGAACTGGCGGTTCCTCTCAGAGGTCTTCCCTCTTCGTTGCAGTTTATGGTAGTATTACTTAAGTAAGGAATAGTATTGTCTTTTGATTCGTGTGTTATTCGCAATCCCTGCGATAAATCATCGGAGAATGACGAGCACTGGGCGTATAGACATTCGGGAACCGATCCATTCCAGGAACCATTTGAGGTACAAATCAATGTTTGACTTCCAGTCATAACATAACCGAAATCACAGTAAAAGTGAACGAAATCTCCGAAATGGTATTGACTTTTGGTTGAAAGTAGTTTTCCATTTGTGGGGGACTTCAAAGTCGGACACTGTTTGGGAACACATGTCTTATTGATTCGGAACAGATCTCCATCTTTAACACCCGTTTCAGAAATGGGTATATCATAACCGGCTGTTCCGTTGGCGGTATATAACTCATAGCCAACATTGCAAACACAGTTAAAACCTCCCGGACTGTTGACACACCTCTGATCACACCCGCCGTTCTTGTCGAGACATTCGTTGACATCAATGCAGTCCTGACGCGAACACCCCATCAGTTCGAATCGCATACAGGGCGCCACTGCGTACTCCATGATTAAGAGACGAATATAGCGGGACTCGAGTGGAATGGGTAGGTTCACAATCGATAGACCGGAGCCTCCGTTTGGCGCTAATCGGAACTGAACGGGTCTTCCAGACAGGTCTGAGTAGTCTCTGAACAGATCAGTCAATTCATTCGCGTGTTGTAGTCTAACAGTTATGGGGTAGGCCTGAGTGCCATCCAATCGCTGCACAGACTGTATTCGAAAACCTCTGATAACAGTGGGAGCTCTCAAATCAATTTGAACCCAATTTTCTCCGACTCGGGGCGCAGCCCCACACCACCCACGCGTCGAATCGAGCCTTATTTCGGACTTTTTGTATCCGTTTTCAATTCCGGATACTCTGATGGAAGTGTCGGGAATAGCACTCGAACTGAGGCCCAAATCACTGACCGGACGGCAATTGAGGTTCGGTTCAAAGCCTTCTTTGCATTTGCAGAAAAAGCCTCCGTTTGTATTACTACAGAGAGTTGAGGCCAAATCACAGGCAGAGGAAGTGTTACACTCGTCTACGTCGCGACAATTCGGCAAATTATCGAAAGTCTGGTTAGTACCACATTTGATGACCGGATGTCCCTCTAATTTGTACCCTTTATTGCACTGAACTTTTGTCTCGTCGTTAAACAAATACTTGCGGTGCGAATCCACTATAAATCCATTTTCAATGACCGGCAAAGTAGGACATTGGGCTCTCTCACAAGTTGGTGGTAGTCCTGACCACTGACCAACTGATGTGCAGGCAATTACTGGAATGCCGTGTCTGTGATATCCGGGTTCGCATTCGAATCTAATAATAGTTCCGTAACTCCTGTTGTTTCCGCCCGTCATTATAGTCTGAATAGCATTTGGTGTCTCTGCCAGTGGTGGACACGAAGAGGCCAAACAAAGCGGGAGTTTATCCCATTTTCCTTCTTCTCCGCATCGAATAGTTTCTGTTTGAAGACTCGATGGAAATGCAAAACCTGCGTAACACTGATAAGTAGCCACTCCTCGGTAGGTTACGTTAGTGGAGGCGACGGCAAAGCCATTGTCTATTTGAGGAACGGGTCCGCAATACCTCTCCTGACAGTTGGGAATTGAATTGAGAGACCACTGACCGCTTTGCAGACATTCCGTCATTAGTTTTGAGGCGCCGTTACTGAACTCTTGACCGGTAGGACAGGTGAAGGTTACTTTGACGCCAAACATAGTTCCGCGCGTTGAGGAGACAGCGTTTAAACCGATTTTGAGTGGCGGACAGTCAGCACTGAAGCTCGCGGACCACCCGCGCCCTGCCTTCAGAGAACTACTTTTAAACAACAAAAGCATTTTTCCAGAAGAAGCGGTTAGAGTCAAACCCACGGGTTTTGTTTTGACACTAAACCCACGATTCGGATGAAGTCCAATACCAGTGTTTGATTCGCTTCCGTCGTATATCTGAAGAACGTCATCGACCGCTACGTCAAACTCATTAAACACTATAGAGAGCGAACCCCCACCGGGTCTTGAGAGACGGTATACGCAATTTTGATTCGTTGGATAATTAGCGACACCAAAAGCAGGTGAGGTCACGTTACCGGCATTTGCTGTGTACTCTATTTCACATCCGGTTCTAAACCTTATGGCAAAACCACGTCTCGAATCACCAAAACTCGTGTGAAAATAGAGATATATTCGGTTTCCGGTCGACACAATATATCGCGGGTTATCGGCGAGACTTCCCGTGAGTTTTGCTAATAATGGATACTTAGATCCGGGACCGTCGCGAACGTAAATGTAGTCCTTCTCGGGTTCCAAATCAAATTCTACCACTTCTAAAGTTAATGTCTTTCCTTGCGGTGCACTTATTATATAAACACATTCTAAACCTCCCGGATATGGCTCGGGATAGAGCGGAGATGTGATGACCTGAGCACTGGAGTGCGCGAATATATCTCCACCACATTTGATGGGCTCTGTCTTCCAGGAGGCGCGAAATCCCTTCTTCTCGGCGGAAGCGTCGGATCGAAACTTAACGATCATTAGATTAGAACCGGTAGTAAACATTCGTGAACTCAGGTTTTGATGACCTGAAAGTGTCGCCAAATTAACACTCGATTCCTCAGTCCGACCTCCCGCTAGGATTTGAACCGTATCGAAGTTTGACTCCGTGTCGAACTCAGAGAACTGCAATACCATTCCCGAACCGATGGGTCCCTCGAGAGTCCACTTGCAGTCACTGTTCGAGTCGTAACGGTTGGGATAATTGGGTGAAACAACTTTATCGCCAGAGCTTTGCAAATAGAAGTGACACTTTCGGGGACAGTCCATCTCATCCGACTTATCCCCACAGTCGTCCTGACCGTCGCACTTCCAGGCACTGTTAATACACTTGCCATTACTGCAGTGGTGGGAACCTATCGTTCAAACGGTATTAATTATTAGATTTTATCACAAATAGAGTATTGTTTTGAGTGTTTAGAGTGAGTGTCAAACCTGAAGGACAGGTAGGTTTTTGGCAAATAAAAGGCAGGAGATCTTCACACGGAGCTAACTCCCAATTCTGTTGGGTTTGTTGTTTGTCGTGAGTAGTTGATTGCCAGTCACTAATTGTTGACCGAACGCATTGTCCGCTTTTAACATTGGGCTCATCTGTAGACCAAAAGCCAACGTATTTACTAATGAATCGACCACTCGCTGACTCGAGTGTATTCGTCGATAAATTATCGATAGATTGGAATCCAATCCAAAAGGATTGACGACTAGTAGAGTCTTCTTTGAGCCATTGATTTGCTAAATGTGTCGTAAAATTATTTTGCGTGTAATCGGAGATCAGCGCTAATTCACTGCCGTATCTGTTGTGACATTTAATTAATATTAAATTCTATTAACTTTTTGTAATTAAATGCAAATAAATAAAGAAATTCTAAAATAATTGCAATTATGTGAAAACACTATTATATACTAAAATCAATTAGACTTTGTTTAGCGTAAAAGTCATTGATTTTCTTTAAATGTCAACTTTATTATGTTTTCTGTTATATTTGGTACAAATGTTTTAAAAATTTATAGACTATTACTAACATTGAACTAATCCAATGAATTGGTTATAATTACTTGTTTTTTAGGTATAATTAATTAGAAAAGCGTTAAGTAATAAACAATTTTGATTTTGTATTTTCCTTTCGTGAACCTAATTAAGTGAAAATTGTGATTGAAATTGAAATTCCTTTATATCTGAGAACAATATAAGGAAATGAAGTCCAACACCAACACTAATCCATTGAATAACTTAGTTGTAAGTTATGAAAAATACGACTCATAAAACTTTTTTGTTTATACAATGGAATTGACATTTGAATAAATAGCGATTCAATTCATGATTTCACAAATGAGTTCATAACAATGCAAAGTAAAGGCTATTGTTATTTAAAACACGAAATCAAAGGTCTAAAATAAATCTTTGAATAACCTAAAAGTTGAATCTAAAATATTTTCCTTATTTTATTGTGTTTTCAAACAACTTCTGTTCCGATTATTTTAAAATATTCACAGCTTTTTGTGATTTAGTATTAAGTTTTTATTACTCCAATTGAGAACACTTTTGATTTTGAATGAAAATTATAATATTTTTCTGATTTAGTGATTGCACTCAATCCTAGTTTTGATTAATTAATTACATTTTTCGAATCGAAAAACGGTTTTTTTGTTTATTGCCTTAAATTAAAAAC
Source organism: Hermanniella punctulata (assembly GCA_034699405.1). NCBI lineage: Eukaryota > Metazoa > Arthropoda > Arachnida > Sarcoptiformes > Hermanniellidae > Hermanniella > Hermanniella punctulata. The sequence goes on along the minus strand of JAQGCF010000006.1, from coordinate 4,493 downwards.
CACTTTAACTATAAGTTTAGGAATAATTTACTTATAATAAAGTTTTTTCAATGTTTAGGATTTGAGTTTACAGACTCTGGAAAACCGGTCAAACACTGGAATTTAGATTATTTTCTTAAGGTTTGCTCAGTTTTTAAAGAAATAAAAGATTTAATAGTTTTAATTTTGGTGTTATTCAAAAACGTGTCATAAATACTAATTTTGATAATAATTTGAGACTATTTTGTGAACTATATCTTTGTTTCTGTTTATTGAAATTTTAAGCACTGAATATCGTATTAATGTATCATTTCTTTGAATGAGAAAAAATATTTTTGAATACTCGATGAGTTCTGTGAAGAGTGCAATCAATAATAATCTCAATACAGGTTTATTTCCTCATATTTGAGAACAAGTTTTGAGGATACAGGAGTTTTGTACTGATCTTCAGCTTTGTGTCATCAATTCTTACAAAACTCATGTACTTTTATGCAATACTTAACGAGTGAATTATTTTTCAAACAAATTTTTTGTTCATTTTTTCGCATTTCTAGTGTTGTATAAGTTTTGAACAAAAATATCAAAACTTATTTTCTATGAAAGCAAACAATTCTTTTTTAAATACGTATTTCGAAGTCTTTTTGAGTCTTTCTATCTTTGCGTCTGAAAGCCGAAGACTCTGATATATGAAGCACTACTACAATAACTCGCTTAGGGCTAACCTCTAACTAAGTTTAAGATCAGATTTTTCGTTCAATTCACAACATTTGAATAAATATATTGAATACAATTGAAAACTTGCAGTGACTCTAACACTCGACTTCACTCACTCATTCATACAATAACACAAAGTTTAGAGTTTGAAAATATGATGTAATCTAACAATTCTGATGTCATTTCACTCGAATAGTTGTAAAGTTTTTCCTTAAGTATTATTTCAAATATGTTTTTATGAAATACTAATTAATAGACTTATAAAAAGAGGGAGTTTTCACTACAAAATTATAAGAAATATTTTGCTCATTCCGTCATATTATAACTTTTCGATTATATAATCAGCAAATGATTGATATGTTGTGAGATTTATTTCATATACAGTATATCTTTCGGTTTTAGATAACATAACATTATTTTTACAAAATATAAAATATATTTATTTTCTGAATAATTAATTGATATCAATTAGATTAGGAGTAAACGTAAGCCTAGAAGGGGGCTATATTAGCATTGGGTTTTAAACCTTATAAAGTTGTAATTTAAGGTATAATTCTTGAATATTAAGAGATTTGGGGGTAAAAATAAAAGCGTTTACTTGTTTGTACCAGCTTTGGATGTCTGGTATGACATAGAATGGAAAAATCTCTATTCCTGTGTGAAATTCAATGGGAAAAATTGTTTTATACACCTTTTGTTATTACACAATGTCTTTACTAAAGCACTATCACTGTGTTAACTATTACTATCCCTGAGAAGTAAAATAATACGAAATAAAACTAATTGTAGAAAAAAATGTTAAAAATATTGCGAATTGCGCTCAAAATCAGTTAATCAGAACAGATTAGAGTTTAGTCTAATAACTTGATTAACTCAGTTAACACTTTATAACAATGAAATATTAAACTCGTTTTCTAGTGTTAATAACTACGCATATGATTGCAAATGAGTCTCATTTGATGAGAAACAAAATAATAGTAAAGATTTTTTGTACAAATTATTGATAATTAATGTAATCATAATTGAAATTAAAGCGGAAAATAAGAAAACAAAGTAAAATAAAATTATAGACTTTTGGAGTTTTAGAGTCTATAGACTTATACGGAATAAAGTTTTTAAGTTCATTAATGTTATACTTGATATAGAATTGTGATAACGAGTATCTAATTATTGCGATAACCTTAATATTTGGCCAGTTTTAAGTGTTTGTGTCAGTTTAAAAAACTACTTGTGTCAAAAAATTCATACCTCCTGCATATCTCAGCGGCTCTTCTCCAGGAATGCTTAATATTAAAAAATCTATAACAATGTATGCCTTCTCTCCTCCAATCTATAAAATAATTGACCAAAAATTAATAAGTTATAATTGTGGGGGTATTTGCATTTGCTCAGGGAGGTATTTAGAGTATAGGGAAATAAAAATCTCAATAATAAAGTGGTCCAAAACTTATTCGTTGTTAAATTAATTGGACATTCGTGGTATGGGTTTTGGGAATGCGGGGGCAAAAGCAAAAATTTAAATTGGATAACACAGGCTATTAACAAATGGGTTCATTTTCGCCATTTTGAATTACGTAGTAATACATATAATTATTTGCCTCCAATTAAATTGTTTGAATATCACGTTTGGGGACCATTTGCTTAATACATATTAATACACAATATATTTGAAAATTTATATATTTTTAAAAATCCAAACTTATTGGTGACCAAACTTATAGCTGGGTTTTAGCACTGTAACTGTAGCTCAGTATGAAATATAGCGAAAATGGGCGGTAGATCACAAAAATCACTTTCTTGTATACACTTTTGTTTAGGGAACACTTTTTTGTTACACTGTTTCTCACCTTCGGGACAATGAAGTAAATTATCCGACGATTGGGACTAAAAATGAAAATTGAAATTAATATGAATTCACAATATTATTGATATTATATACATATATAATGAAAAATGTCCGAAAAAATATAGCAGCGAAGAGTGGCCAACGAGTCATGACAACAAAAGTACAGCACTGCTAAGACACGATGCATTAGTTTAGCCAAAAATACTTCACCTCTAAATAGTATTTTATATTTGCTTTGCTTACGAGCACTGCTTCTCTAACCACTTCGAGTTCTTTGACAGGTAAAAGAGAGGAATAGGGGGGAAGTGAAGGGAGAGGCAGCAAACCTGCAGAACAACTTACAAGAAATTCCGGTCTAGTCTAAAGGCAAGCCTGTGCTGTAATCAAATAATTATTAGTTTATAAACTACTTGTATACTGTAAAAAGTACCCCTATGTCACTATACACTACCATATACTGGTAGTAGTGGTGTATAGCTTAACATATCAATTACGTATCGAAAACATCTTCTAATTCATGTTCGATCGAACTTAATATAGTCACAAGAGCTAAATGTTTCAAATTCCTACCTGTGATTCATTACTAGTCAATCCTTTTTATTAGTTTACATCACAATTGGTTTGATTTATAGCATATTATTCAGTATTATATGTAATACTAGTACTGCATAACTCAATACTAAATACTTTTTTATGCAATTTTTGTTTAATAACTCTAAAGTTTACATAAAATTCATAACAAGTCATTGAAGTCATTGAAACTCTAATTTCATTTGAGTAGGACTTGTGAAATGTCAACATTCCGTGCATTCCCTCTGTATTATTAAACTGAAAAACCCATTTCTGTGTTTATCTTTAATCTAAAGACCTGAAACATATTTTTTTCATAAAACTCTAATAAACCTTAATTTTATGACATTTAATAATTATTTCTTTAAAAAGTTAAGATTTCTTCGAGACTGCCTTAAAATCTACTGATTATCTTTCATTGACACACTTTTTCATTATCAAAGTAGGCTTTAAATTGGATGCTCTAAACGAGCGGCGATTTCTTGCCGATGATATCTCGTGTAACAAAAGCAGTGCTTATTTAAATTCATTACTATTAGCTTTAGGTTATTAACTGAATCTTTTTATGCTAATCAAAACAATTACTTCGGTATTAAAATTAAACTTAGAGTTCAAAACATTATTACTGAGATATTTAACCTAAAATATCAACTTTTGGTTTCGAACTTTATTCTGAAGCCGTTTATCGATATGAATCAAATTAACATAACTCGTTGTGTTGGCAATACATTTGGCTCTTTGTTTGTATGATTTGAAATTCTATAAAAAGTCATTCACTAACAAAAACCCAACGCAAAAACCCCGAGTTATAAGTTATTTGGTTTTATTATAAAAATATTATTTTGGGTCATATCATAGATTTAAATAATTATAAATTTTAATTTTCTTTTCTTATAATACAATACAATCCAATCCTTTAATAATAAATTAGTTTACAACGAGTTTATATAATAGCGTAAAGTATATCAAACAAATTAGAGTGAGATATAATAATTGTACACTACTTATGCAAGACATTAAGCCTAATCACTAGTGATGAACAGAAGCCCAAAATTCTCTACTTGTGTCCCAAATTGTGAAGTTTAGTCTCATTAAACATATAAACAGATATAATATGTTTATTATAGATATCATTAATCAAAATAGCTTTAAAACAGAACTTCTATTAGATTTGTTGAGATAAATAACTTTATCAAAACCTCACTCTGAGAAGACTTAAACTTTATTTCAATAATAAAAAATACAGTAATGAACAAAATATTTAAAGACTAATGTAATATTTAATGTGTAAACTAATGATACACAACATTAAATATACAGTAAGTGAATGAGTGTCTGAAATGTTTTCCATTAATTTAATGATTCATAACATTTAGGAGACGTG
>JAQGCF010000005.1:0-24000 GCA_034699405.1 Hermanniella punctulata | reverse complement strand
AATGCAATTCTTAACATTCTGTTTGCCCAAAGTGTGAGCATCAGAATAATGACGTCATGGACTGGATTTAGAAATGAATACTTTTTCCAAACTAACAACAACTAACTCGTAAGTTCTACTATAGTAAGCTATACTGTAGTAAACCCGACTCGACTTGACTTAACATGACTTAACCTTTTCCCGTTCACTTTCACTTATACATACAAATTGTAATGAAATGCTAACATGAGATAACTATCAGGCGTTTGCTTATTGTCACAAATAACTCTCTGCATTTTGAACCCCACAACCATTAATATGAAACATAATCATTAAATGATGGGAATATTTAGACAAATTAAGAAAAATCAATGCACCTGTTGGGGTTCACACCTTATGCATTGTTGCATAAGTTTCAATGTTTGACTGCATTATTAAATAAAAGTTACGAATGTTTTTTATACGCATTTCGTTAGTGTAAAACATATTTTGTAAAACTATTTGTATAAACACTACTTCTGAGAACTGAATGATTGTATTCATAGGTATATTCACTGGTAGTATGTGAGCATAAAAGGCAAATACAATATTAATTGAATGGTTCTTTGGTTAGAGAACGCGTTACAGTTGTTATGCATGTTATGCTATGTTATATTTCACTTCCTGGTCCACAAACGCTTTCCAGAAAAGAGTTCAATAGATGTTGCGTTTGCGGATCCGATAGGCAAACGTTGTATGCGCTCAATGAGTGCTTTATACTGTATGAACGATATGTAAGCGTATAAAATAGTGGGTTTAAGCAAACAGGTCAGGTTGTATTAGAAAAACAATGCACTTCTAACTACCAGTGTGTGTATGTGTTATGTTTTTATATAACTAAGTTGGTAACGAGTTCTAGTTTGACAATGATGTGCATTTGAGTGCATTTCTCAAATACCCTGTACTCTGTATATGCCCTCTTTGGAAACCAGTTTTGATTAGAAAAAGAAGGAGTCATTGAGAAAAATAAAAATATAGATTAAAAGGTCGTCAGCAAAGGACGACTCAAAATACACTATCAATTAAATGAGAAACAAATAATTTTAATGTCTTTCAACAATACTTGGCTTCAATTGCACAACAAATTATTGATGCATAAGATGTGAGACATTATGTCATATTTGCAGACCTCAGAACTACTTATTGGAAATGGTGTGCAGACACATTAGTAGCCAACGCCCATCCTGTCCAAAAATCACAACCAAATGAATATTAGGCTCTCTTTTGCTCTATTGCTCTATTCTTTCTTAAATACTAAAGGAGGGAGTAGTATGTGATAAGGAGCACCTCTTCAAAAGACATTCTCGGATATCCTCCACAAAAAAGTTTAGTTCAATCTTATTGTGATTGCAGTGATTGTAGTGCTATCGTAACAAAAACGTAATACATATTGAAAACTAAAAAATCATAAACCAAAGGACCGAACATAACATATAATACATATAATGTAATCATAAAATATTCAAATATTCTACTCTTCTTCTCATAGTTTATGTGAACCTTAGAGCCAATTGTTATGAGAAAGAGGGCTATAAATACCAAAAAAGTAGTGTGCGAGGGGCACTCCCGTCCCGTCTAGTCTGTGAAGGGGATGAGTAGTTGAGTAGTGAACATCTAACGAGGGGAACCTAAATCTCTATGGAAGACCTTGAGCTATGAGCACATGATGACCCGAACAAGCATTTATGTGATACCATTTCCAATGTGGCCAACCTTTCAGACCATTAAACCTCATTGATGTGGCAAACCATCAAATTTGTCAAACAATGCTCTTTAAGACTCGCATTTGTGGTCATTCAATGGTTTGAGAGCTGTTTAAAGACTTGTTGTCGACAAATACGCGTCACTTATAAAATATAAATTCATTTGACGTCTAATTCAGTGATAATTGTTTGGCTAAATATCATAATATCGATATCAGTTAACTGTTAACAACTAATCTCTGTGTTTGTCTCTGTGTGAGTGTTTGACCGCATGAGTTCGTTTTGATAGAGTGAGTCTGTCTATCAGTCACTCATTCATTTACTTTCTTATTTCATTCACTATTCAAATCAATACTGTACTGTAGGTATACAACACTTACTCGTTAGCGATAATAATTTGCTTAAATGAGTAATCAAATAATCAAATACTCAAATATTTGTTCGCAGAGTAACAACAAGTTGTCATAAATGAAAGTCTGCAACAAATAATCCAAATAATAATAAACACTAATAATGCGTAAAATGAAGTGTTAAAAAAGGAGATGATGTCAATAGAAGACTAACTTGTAATGTAATGTAAGCATTATTTTCAAAGAATTTGTTCTCCTATTCAAAGCAAAAGTAGTATTTATTAGCAATTTAGGCCTCATTTAGCATCTGTTGGGTATAAACTAGACTTTAGTGAACATAAACTGGAGTCGAGTGATCGCGCGAAAGCCACGTGCATTGATAGGACTCTTAAGTCACCCTTAGTTACTTACAAGTATAACTGACAGGTGATGATATTGTTTACGGTGTGTAATTCTAGAGGCAGGTGCTCTTCACTAGTCAAATGAAGGACACAAATAGTTATGATAAATGCATACATGCCTTCGATAACCATTTCTAATGGTTATACATATCATACAGGCTTTGGTCTCTATTTCAGCACTAGGTATTACTAATACAAGTGGCTTATTATTAATAAATATTATTGAGCACAGGATAATGTTTTGCCACAAAAATGGAAAATTTATGAAAGGAAATACTTTTGCATAAACTTGTTGTGTAAATATAAATATTTCATATAATTGTGTGCACTCTCTCTACACTCTTATACAATATTGTTGTTAAGGTTAGGTTAGCTTCTATTGTATTACTACTACTGTATATTGAAAAACAAAAATTATTTAAAAAATAGTTTCACTGAAAAAATAAACATAATTATCAATTGTGTTGTGCTTTCCATAATAGGTTTCATTAGAAGTGGCAGTACTGGCAGTCTAGCAGTACAGTACTGTTTAGTTAGTGTTGGTATTGTATATTGTAGTGAATCGTATTATAATTTTATAAAGCAATAAACAATTTGATTATTAAGTAGTGATCGGGAGTAGAGTTGAGTTGCATATAACTTAAGGTCTGTCGCTTATTCCAAGGGCACCAAAAGAGCGTGAAATGTTGCTCTAAACAGACGTGGATGACCCTACTCTCCCTAACTATAAAGCGGAAACACGATAATTTGCATTAAGAGAACTTTTTTAAGTTAAGGATGAATGCATACCAAACATACCCTCCACACTCTCTACACTATTTTATAACATTAACACAAACACTACAATATAATACATTTTATATGCTTTCCATGTTTTAAGTGTTTCAAATAATTCAAATAAAATGTTAGAATTGCAACAATTCATTCAATTCTTTAACACTTTATTGACGCAACCATTCATGAAAATGACAGTCAATATACAAATAAATCAATAAATATACTGCATATCAATCATTTTCAGCTAAATTAAAGCTTAAGTATCAATAAATTTAACGCAAAACTTGTTAACATTTTGTGGTCTTAACAATGTGTTGTCCAAGTCTTGCAATTGTTTTTCTACTACCCATTCGCACGTATATTCAGTTAACATTCTATGTTTGCCTAATACTAATTAAAGAGTGTTTAAATTATCTCTAAACCAATCAAAATATCAACGCTTAATAATAGTAGACACAGACTACAGACACTCAACGGTAACGAAACAATGCGAATAATGTGATCAAAATTTAGATAAATATTATAATTGGAAAATATGTAAAAATTATTTCCATTCTCTCTTTTATTGCGCGTTAAAAAAGTGTCTTTAGAACTCAATTGTTTGAATAAAATAATAATTTTTAAAGTAATTTAAAACTTTTTTGTGTTTATTAAAACTTTGACTAATTTTCCGTTTTTATGGAATCCCTTATATGTTTCTTCCCATATTTCCCTCACTTTTCCGGAAGATATCTTAGAGAGGGGGAGAATAAATAAATCCCAGATTAATTCCCAAAATTTGAAAAAGTAATTATTCAAAAACTATAATTGATATAAAGTTTTTCACTTATATTAAGTTTTATAATTAATAGTTTTAATTAATTTAAGTGTATATAATTCTATTTTCTAAAAATAGTATAAAACAATAAATATAGATATCATAGTAGATGTACACTATAAAACATTAATTAAGTCAACTAATTGTAATTAATAAGTTATTACTTGTCTTAATTATAATTCTTTTGGTAAAATATTTGTTACTTTAATTGATGTTAATTTAACTTTAAATATAGAAAAGAAAAACTTGTGTTTTAAAGTGTATCAAAAAGGGTTTCAAATTATGAAAATTTCAATGGATTAGAGAAAACACGGATTTACTTTGAGCCGGGAAAATATAATTTGGGAATAGGAAATGTTTAACCTTAAATGTTTGACTTGCTGTGCCATACAATGCTTAACTTTAAATTATTGTATCATAAATGTGATAATCATTGCATTTGATATGATAATTGAAATGCGCATAAAAGGCAAAAAAGTCTTACCCCTGTGGTACTGGTGGTCCAATATTTTTTTGTAATGCCTGATGCATTGCCTGATCAGGACTTAATGCTTATAAATTGGTTAATAAATTATTAATTATGTATTTTATGAGGAAGTATATGAAGTGAAGTCAATAAGTTTTTCGATTGATTTCTTCTTCTGATATACCGATTCAATGGTTAGTGTTTTGTTCCACAAATCTAAAAAAGAGAGAATAAATGGTTTATATTGTTGTTTAACCGAATTTTTCAACAAAAAATATTTTTTTACAGTTGCAAACATTTTTGCGCATTTTTGCAGACATTTGGTACAGATTTTAGTGTTTTTGTTGTTCAAAACATGCAGTTTATGCTATTTCGGTGTGAGGGTGAAAATGTAAGGGATATTTGCGCCGCTCCTGTTTAAAAACATACTAAGCCCGAGGCTGAGGAAGTATTGACAATAAGTGGAGGAGAGTGAAGAAGTTAAAGCTCAGTCAGCTCTGAATCACCAGTAATGTTATGATCACTGGAAATAACGAGGGAGAGAGCAGAGAGAGGGAGAGAGCAGAGAGAGAGAGAGAGAGAGAGAGAGAGAGAGAGAGAGAGATGTAGAGACAGAGTGTTCAAGTGTTCGAACTTTGAACGAGATGTGACGATTCAGAGGGGAAGCGTCGAAGAGGAAAATACAGTGCCTTAAAGTTTAGGGGGGCTAAAGTTTCCGCCAAAAATACCGTGAATATCATTTTCTATGTTTCCTCGACTTTTAAGTTTAGACTCTAGACTCGTATGACTCGTATGACTCGTATCCTCTCATACTCTCAAAAAAGCACACATATTGACAATAATAGAAAAGATATTTTTCGCCTCAATGCAAATTTTGGGGTATGCTTAAATTCATATTTAGATACGTAGACTGTATTTGTGTAGAGAGTTGAGTAACAGTTATATGTGACAAACAATAAGTTTGCGTGAGTTTTACATTTATTACAAAGCAGTTTAGAACAACTATTAACAACTCATACAAAATAACAGTGAAATTGTTCGACAAAAGTCTGTGCGAGAGATATATTGTTTATCTATAAATAATTCAATTACTTTCGATAACAATCAAAAGATACAAAAGAAAAAATCAAAGCTTCACTAAATTGTCATTTTTGTAAAGACAAACAATAAATTTAAAAGAATAATCACAACTAATATGAAATCTCATAAAAATGAATAATTGTCAACAAATTTATAGAATTGATAACAAAAATAAATACAATTTTATTATAATTTATAACATAATAATGAGTTATTTTTAAATTAACTGAGACATAGATTACTGGCATTAGTCGTACAGTTTGTGTATAAAATAACACTATGGCTATGCACCTCAACCACGCCTTCAATACTACTTTTAGCATAAGGAAAATGAAGAGCAATGGATAAGAGATCCTTTACAATGAACTGCGAAGAAAATGATACAAAGAGCTGAACATAAGCTGTAAGAAGGCATTCAAAAAAATACTCATCACATGATCCAAATCAGATACCTGTAAGCATGTTTGACTGGTAATGGGGCTCGAGATTGAGGGAAAATACCACTAGTGCCGAGTTTCATGTTTAACTTTATAATAAAAAAGGTATCATTTTAGACAATAGTTAACCATTTGGCACAATAGTCGTCAAAATTAAGTTGAAAAGAAACAACTATTTGAAGCTTCACAAGACTGGAACTGAATGTTCTCTCTCTCTCTCTCTCTCTCTCTCTCTCTCTCTCTCTCTCTCTCTCTCTCTCTCTCCCAGCACAGCACAACCAACAGCTTCCTGTATAAGCGAAAATAATTATACAGGCATTAGAATCACACCGAATGTTGAGTTCATTTCTATGAAGTTTTAAATTTTTAAGACAAGTTCTACAGCAGTGTATGTTTGGAAAGGAGTGAACCTGAACCATAATCATGTTCTGTGCTCATTGACAACAAAGGCAATGCATCCATTTGGAACAATACAGTGTCGATGGTCTAAAAGCTCACTCATCCAAACTGTGCGATCTACTCATCAAAATGAACATTTGGACCAATACTGTACTCCTCTGCAGAAATTAACTTTTAGTACATGTTATACCATAAACACTATATCACAGCATAACTCTGTGCATATAATTTACTCTTTTCCCTTTTGTGTGCCCTTTCATCTGATCAAATATAATAAAGGCAACTGTGGGTGACGCCACTTTGTTAGCTTATATGCGAGTGTGAGTGCATGTGTGTGTCTATGTGAGAGTGTGTGTGTGTGTCTATGTATGTGTTGTGTGTGAGGCATCAATTCTTAGCACTATTAGAGAAGTGCACTATTTGTGTATTAAAACCGCTGCTTCACTACAGCGCTAACATAAAGAGTGTAACATTACTTCAGCAAATCGATAGAATGTGAGGCAAAAGCATTGAAAGAGAGTGAGAGTAATAGTGAGAGTGAGAGGAGAACAAGAGTGAGCATGAGAGCGAACAGAGCAAACAGCGGATTGAATTATTCATCCGGTCATATAAGTATGAGCCGTAGAAAGCCAATCTTTTGCTCCCCATCCTCAATGCATCCCCTTTCCAGAGCTCTGGTTCTCTAGTTTACTCTATTCTATCTCTATCTGACATTTTCCCGGAAAAAATAGGCAAAAGTTGTTTGCAATAAATAAGTTGTGTTTTGGTGCTATTCTTTATGATTGTTCATTGGTATGGCTATAGCAGTGCAAAGTTACCTAAGAGTTAACACGCAATAGCAGCACAAATCCGCAATGACACGATTCACAATCGAGCAGATGTACGGCTCAGCATTGCTATGCATTGCATACAAGTATTGCCAGTCTATGAGTTTGTTTTTTGAGCAAAAACCAACTTAACCGGAAGGAGATGGCAATGAGAGATGCCTTCAACTGGAAATGGTTATTATAAAACAACTGCACTCTCTTTTATTGTCACTCACTATCATTGCAATCGCACTAAATATTCAAATACCAGTGTTTTCATTATTTTATTGTATTATATTTATCACATAAGTGGCAAAACTCTCGAAACTCATCTTTCTTTTAGAATAGTGCGACCCCTCCCATGTCTCCTCTGTGCGCTTCATTTTGCTAATAATTGGCAACCAAACAAAGTAAAGCACACCACAACTACTACTAAACTTAATTGACACGCGCTTTGTTTAGTTTAAACAGTTCTTTGAGTATTTAGCGCAAACATCAATTTATTTCGGTTAATACATAATTATTTAAGTGTTACAAATAAATTATTTCGGTCAGAAGGGATCAGGAAGAGGCAGGTATGCATACATGTATCAACTATTCAAATTCTATCATATACTGCAATACTACTAGTTTTCGTAGCAATCAAATGAAGCCAATTGTTTGTAAAGTGAGTTAACTTTGAGTTAACTTATTTGAGATTTTAGGGGTTAAAAATTATACGCAAAACATTTAGCACTTATATTCTTTGAGGTCACGCTAACAAAAACTTAAGAACGTTACACTTTTGGCAACACATACATAGAACAGAAGAGGTCTGCAAAGCTTGCGCGCATCCAAACAGATCAATAAAAACTATATATATATACCGACTTCTAGAGTCTCCAAAGCAAAATGTAATCACGAATAAACCCTAAGCATAACTCCTTTACATTGCGATAGCTTTGAGTACCAGAGGAAATAGTAAGTGAGAGTAAGTGAGTAAATGCGAGCAGAGGAGAGGGAGAGAGAGTGAGAGAGCGAGAGAGAAGTAATTTAATGATATAAAATATAAGGGAGTAATGAGAGAGAAAGAGAAAGTGTGCGAAGAAAAAAATGATACACTAGTGGTGCACAATTGTGAACAGCATAAACTCGAGTTGGTATACAGTGTACAGAGTGTACTGTGCTTTTGGTGTATCCATTGTAAAGATTGCAATTATTATTTAAATCAAAGAAGCGAAAAGATGTCACCGAACAAAAAAAGAAAGATATTTCTCACTCTAAGCTTTGATTTTGTTGTTCCAAAACTAAATTCTTAGCAATTCTTAGCGTAGGTTTCGAATGAGTTTGCGTTACAAAATAGAGACATAAAGAAAGACATATAAGACATAGAGTAAGACAAGTCATGTTTCATTTTTAGCTCAAGAAAATTGCAGTAACTTTACATTAAAGTTCAATATTTATAAAAAATCGTTTGAATGATTTGGCGGTCATTTCCTTTCTGATGATTTTTTATTTTTTATTATAACGTCAACGAACTACTGTAGTAAAGCTCGTAAGGCTCAGTTGGCTCATAAGCGAGTGGGGCTCAGTCGGGCTCCTGCAAGTCTTACGTGTAGGTGTTTCTCATTTGAAAGAAATGCATCGAATGATAACTTATTATCATATATTCATTGTAGTGAACGTTAAATAACTTTCTCTACATTTGTCGTAACCATTAATACATTCTACCAGTACTACTCTGTACAACAGAATCGATATTAACTCACTTGAGCTTTAATCTGTTAACTTATATTTGTTAGTAAAGCAAAAAAGTTAATAACTTTTAAGTACATGCAATCACTTTCATCCGTTGGCTCTTTTCTTAACTCTTCATTTCTTAGCATAATATCAATTGATTGTAAGAATGAATACAATGAATACGTCACTCGAGTTATTTGTTTTCTTAGACCAGTTAACAACTAATTGACATTTTCTAATAGCATAAGTTTCAATGAAAAACTTACTAATGCAAAATTGAGCCTAATTTCCATTGACTCAGTTAATACTTAAATGTTATACAGAGTACTCCATAAATGATCTCCAATTAACTATATTTCGTTATTAAGGAAAACATATTTTCTTTTAAGTTCGGTCACCCAATTGGAAAACATGTAATATTCGTTTACGAGTTTCAATGGGTAAATATATTTGTCTATGAGTTTTGTACACATTAGTCACTATATCATAGATATTAATTGCAAGATAAGATAGGTATTGGATATAAGTGGCGAATATCACTGTTCTCACAATGATTTGTCCTCATTCGACACAATGTGTATGCACACAGTGTGTATGTGGAGTGATATAGAGACAAGAGTCCCAAAATAAGCAGACCTAAAATGATGTTTCCTTAATTAGAGCCCTTTAATACGCTTGAAAATGGCCTGAATTAGTGATCGACGGAAGTGTTTCAGTGTTTCCTTTCCTATTTCCATATGAATATTGGCTTAAAAACGATACAATAGTTTTCATTTATGCGAACAAATTTAAAGTTTGTGTTAATATTAATATCTTTTTTCAAAGATGGAGATGGAATGGCATCGAAAGAAACCGGATTTGTGCGTCAATGAACTCTGGCTCATATACTCGATTGTGAGTTAGGAGCAATGTTATATTAGGTATTAAGGGATGGTACAAGGGCTCATTCCATGAGCTTTGCACTCTAATGGCAAGTATCAATGGTCGACAAGCCGTGAAGGTGGGAAAAATTCTATTTCACCTTTCCTTAGAGTTATCTTTGATACCCCTCCATTCTCTTCCACTCTGATCCCAGCGAAGTCAAACTGAATTGAACTCCGGATGCCATTGCAATGATTGCTAAATGTTATACAACATTATACTCTACTCTGTACACTCTATACTCTCACCAATTTTACAATTTCACTTAAGACTGGTTTCAACAACTAATAAACCGCACAACCAGTTAAATGTTAAATGTTATTGAAATCTTATGGTTCAATAAAACATTAATTATATCTTCAACGAGATTAGTCTTTCAAATAAATCTAGTTTTAAAATAATACTTCAAAACTTTTTCCCCTCTCATTCAAGTTTCACATAAGTGGCATCAATGGCATCAATACATTTATTTATTTGTTTATTTATAACTTATAATAATAAGCACATGTAATAGGGATAACAATAAATATAAAATTATATAATCATAAATAATAACATTAATAATAGTTTGTTATTAATTTAATTCTGTCAATAAGTGTTGGACTATTAGAATGGGTTATAGTATTGAATATAACAATTAGTTAAATGAATGTATGAATGCAGATATCTTAACGCTTTATAAGATAAGTATTTGTAAAGCAAAACCAATTGGACACATGATGCGCACATAAGTTAGTGAAACATAGTAAGGCTTCACTGCTCTCTATAACTGTTAATGCACTCAATTGATGTTTGCCCCCTCCCTCCCGGTCGATATCTGGTTGAATAAAAATGTTTCAATACGTGTCGTGTGTGCCTGATTCCCATTAAGTCTAGGATGCAGTGAACAACATTTATTGACAATGGGTGCGCTCATACAACAAACACAGAGTATACTGTAATACTTCGCTCAGTTCTCTCGAGCTTATTGTAATATAGTTAACGGTAATGCACACATTTTGTGCTACAGTCAGTCCTCTCTATGAGTTTGCTTATCAACAATTTGGTTTCGCGTGTTTTGTGTTTTCATTGTACTGTTTGCCATTAGTTTAAACACATAGTAACAAAGTTTCACTCTATGCAAATCTAATGTGATTTTTAGCATAAAATTTTGCCAAAAAGTGAATAAGACTTGATATGAAATAACAAATAAATAATTAATTTTATTAATAAGAATTGGGTTAAGTGATAGCAAGTGATCACAAAATTAATGATATTTTAGAAAAGTCTTTATTTATTTGTACAAATCTCAACTTATACTCTCAATTTGATGACTTATTTATTTACGAGTTATTTGTAGAGTACATATAAAAAATTTGAAGTTCTTCGATGCGCATTCTACAGAGTATACAGTATATCCAAGTTTTATACATTGAGTAAACCTCTTATGCTATCGTTTAAAATGATATGTGGAAAGTGCTTCTAAACAATGTAATACCAACTATACAACTATAATGCATAAGTCATTTAAAAAACTGATTGCAATAATTTGTTCATTATATAGCGAATATACTGTGCATAAATAGGATTTGAAACGAGTGGAATACACGCAACTCTATGTTTGTAGTTGTTGACCAATTTCTACAAAATATACTCTAATGTAATTCAATTGCTTTATTTAGTAGTAATCAATGCAGTACTACAGTAACTGTTTCGCTACTATTAAGCTATGATGAGCTAAACTCAACTTCATTTTATGCAATTGGCCTCTAAAACAAATGACAACTAACTTATTAGAGTAGAGTTTGCTAAGCAGTACAGTAGAGACTGTTTAATATATACTTATAGCTAACTCGTAAGTTGCACTTTACTGTTTGGTGTGTACATAAAAAGCAGAGGAAAATACTTTGTTGAGCATCATTGTCATGATTGGTGCGCCTGCACTGAACTTCTCAACAGCAGAATAAGTCACATATAACGTCGAATACTTTTTCTCATTGCTTTCAGGCACTAATACTACTACCGCTAACAGTAAAAGACAAGACAAAAAGAAGAGTTTTTGGACAGAGTTCGAGTTGCATTGCATGTAATGCGGAAAAGCTAAAAAGATCAATAACAAACTCACACACAATGTTAGTTGAGAGCACAGGGGAGGGCAGGCGAGAGAGCAGCCAGAGAGAGAGAAGGGGAGAGCGAGAGAGAGAGAAAGCGAGAGAGCGGTGGGAGGGAAAGACAGACAAAAAGATATTAATAGATAAATAGATAGAGAAAGAGAGAGAGAGAAATAAATAGAAGAAATAGAAAGAGAGAGGAGAGAAAGAAAGGGAGGGAGAGAAGAGAGAGAGGGAGAGAGAGAGGGAGAGAGAGGAGAGAGGGAGAGAGAGAGAGAGGCGTCACCATCGATGCTCTTTCCATTAGGTTATTTTGAAGTTGCTTATTGTTACCTAAACTTGCACACAGTTGTGCACATAGAGACTCTGTTTTGCCATATATACATTACTACTCTTTGCTTATATATAATTTTGTGGCACTTCTGCGATTGCGGAATGGCTGGCTTGAAGATACTCAAACATTCACTTACACATAAAACATATAATGGTATCTGTTTGACATTTTCTGCTATTGATAACAATTTTATTCATATGGAAAAGTTTAATGCATAGCAAATACAGTATACAGAGTACAGTGCATACAGCGATCATTAGTTTAGGGTTAATTTTAAAGTTGTTTGCAATCGTTTGCACAATAATCGCATTAATATATTATTAGTAAATTATTGCTAACAAATTATATAATACGAGAAAACAATAATATTATAATAATCAAAACAATCGTTTGAACTAAAAATTTATTTAAAAGTGCTCTACAGTGAAGACAAATGATAGATAAGCTTTTGCCAAGTGATCAACAATTTATACATGTATTTAATGATTTACTTTCACAACAATTGAGTAGTTTTTAAAAAGAGAACTCTTTGCTAATATTTAGAGTAGTATTGTTACTATGGCTGCCCGTATGCAAACATGACAATGAAACCGACAATAAGGTTTTGATATAGTGATAATATTGAGTATACGACTATTTCATATGTAATTATATAACTATACTACTGAAAGGCTCAACAATCGATCTGATCTGCAATAAGTTAGTTAATACACAGTTCGGTCGTCAGTTTCTTTCCCAAAAGAATTAAAGTCAATCCCTGTTATTGCTTTGGCGGCAAAAGTTTGCTAATCATTATTAATTCTTATTCACTTTCCATTCTAATAGAATTTCCAATTTCTCTAAACTTGTAACCAATGAAATAATCAATTTTAACACTTCGACTCATTTTAGACTCATATTAAACGCTTTTCAAACTATTGAAGGTTTATATTATATTTTCTCTGATTATTGATTCAAACTTCCCATTAAAGTAATAATAATAATAATATTTCGACAATTATCTCAGATTTTCAAACAAATGGCAAACAAGTGTAACTGAGAAAAAGATTACATATCAGTGCTTGAAATGTCAAACCCATGTTTGTCAGATTTTTACAAAATTCAACATTACTATTAGCATCATATGAAAAATGATTACAATTTTGTCAAATGCCTGTAATAGATATATATCACAACATTTTGATTACGATTAAGTTATCTCAAAACAGGACAATATGAGAACAAATCAAACTTTTAACAAATGTTTTTTTAGTAAAACATTTTTTTCAAGCATTTTATTTTGGTATTAAACTATTTATAAATTTAGCAACTATTTGATTCTGGACATATTATTATATTGCGCACAGGATTTTTGCTGCAATAGTTTCAACAGAAAAAATGCATTTTTAAATATAATTATATATAAAACCTGTGTTTTGAAATCAAGATCCGAGAAAATTATACATTATTATATAAATCCACTAAAAAGTATATAAATTGATTTTAAAGCACAAGAAAAAATCAATTCTTGTTTAAAACAATAATAACTTACAATTTTTTATAGCAACATAATTAGGCTATAAATTTATGAGAGAATACATAATTAATTGGGGTGGGGGTGAAGGGGGAAATCTATTTCCGGTCAGAATGAGGGGGAAAATCTTATAAGGAAAAAAGATAAATAATTAAGTTTCAAAATTTGTTGAAAATTTTCATAATTAAAAAGTGTAATCAAAAAAACAAATGAATTAGTTTTGAAGGATATATTAAGCAATAATAAACATAAATTCATTTTATATTTATTAGCGTTATTTTATATATTCGTATAATCATTTAACAATAACCATGAATTTTATTTTTTTTCTCTTTCTATTTATCATTGATTAGACGCTGAATGTATGTAAAACTTCTTGTGTGTAAAACTGGTTCAATATTGATATAATCATATCGACCAAAATGAATAAATATTGATTGAAGTTAAATATAAAAGTGACGAATGATTTGAAAGTTAATGTTTTTGAAAATAGTTTATAAAACAATCATTGCTTTTAAATAAAAACAACTCATTTTATAGCAATAACTTTTTTTTTGTTTTTTATCTTTTGTTTCTTAATAATTAAATTTTTCACATTTATGCAAATTTCTCACATGATTTGCAAATCAATTATTTTAATTTCCGATACAATTTATGATAGCTTTCAAGGCATTCATATAAACAATAACTTTGAAAATAAAACAATTATAAAAATAATTCCCAATTCTTGAGTTGTTTGCGATAATTAAAGTATAAGTATTAATATAAGTGATTCAAGACTTTATGCTTTGCTAAAAATGTTTAGTTATTTTTGAAATCTTTATTTAGTTTACATCAAATAATTCATTTATGTCAGAAATAATTGGGAATATAAACCGAATAAAAGCTATTGTAATCGGTGTCTAATTTTAAATAACTTATATATACTTGTGTTGTGTTCCGCATAGCTTTAATAAAAATAATTACATACAATATCAAAGCATTATATGTATATTACATTTATAAGCAATTTATATATTCAACAATACTGTGATTGAGTTAAAAGTGTCAGGCATGAGGGGTAATGTTGGGGACAAAGAGATGGGTTCGATACTTAACTTGGCGTAAATAACGTTTGATCTTTCATAAAGTAGATGTTTGTCTGCTTGAGTGCAACTCAAAGTTAATAAACCAGTATTAGTTCAATAACTTAAATCGATGTAACATTTAAAAATCAACACAACTCTACACAGCTCTACACAACTCTACTAAAAGTTATTACATTTTCTTATTTCTTTATAACTTGATTTCAATAAACTCTATCAAATTCTATGATCGAAGAATTTTTCCGATAAAAATTCCCAGAATTTATGTCTAGAATTTCGCATAAAATATAAAAAATGTTTGAAAATAAAAGTTATGTACGTTTAGTGTTATGTATCAATATTTAGGTAATCAAACATGAAATCCAATATTTTATATTAAAGTATTAAATCCTTATTTTTAAATAAAATGTGAAAATTCGTGTAAAGCAAGAACTCATTGAATGAGTTCACTCGAGGTTTAACTATTATTAATGGAATATTTGGAATCAAATAATACTGAGAACTATGGGTCCAATATTGGTTGTGTTGCACATTAAATGTCACACAATTATAGATTGTCTTCATTTATATTTGGCAGTAATGTTGGGCAAAGTTAATCCCCTATTCTGGCAAATAGAGCGCAGCAATACGAATGAATTGAGGGTCGTGTAAACGTAGGATAAATAAATTTTCACTCATATAAGTGAGGTATACACCATATACTGCATTATACTCTCTCTTTCTCTGTACTCAAATCATAGACCAATAATAAAGATAATGAAATGAGTTTTGTCCCAATGATGTTGAGGTTCACTCACATGCAAAGTGGTGCCCAACTAGTGAGGACTTGTTATATGCTATGCAGTTGTTGAGGATATTTAGGAGACTACTATGGCATAAGTTGACTCAGTGTCATGAGAAGAGAGACTCCCATCATAATAGATGAAAGAGCAGTGAGAGCACAGAGAGTACAGTGCATTACCAAAATATATCTGAGGACAAAAGATAGTCGTGTGATTCAGATCATTCTAGGGGTTCACATGTTGCAGGCAATGCAGGGATGGAGGGATACTGGGATAGATGGATGGATTCACGCGACACTCTTTGGGAGAGCAGATGCACAGACAGTTGTGAAACAAAAGAACCAAAAGAGTGAGTCAAACATAAACTGCATGACTAATGTTAGTTGTGTTAAATGTGCAAAAACTTAAACTTTAAATTTGGAAAACATTTTTTGGGTAAATATTAATATTACTGCAAATACTACTGCTTTTGAAGAAAAGATATAATTTGTAACAAATTTTTGGCACAATATATGAATTGAAAAAGTGATGATAACATCATATTTACAATACATAAATTGAAATAAGGGTCTAAAGCATACGCGTGGCAAACACAGCACTAGTCGTGTTCATAGAAACTCATGTCAAGAGGAGGAGGCATAAAGAGGAGTTGAGAGGCGACTCCTTATTTCACCTCCAACAATGCGTCCGGGAGTTGGAATGGCGTGAAACAGTCAGACCGGTTGGGACACACACAAGAATGAAGAGGTACCGAAGTGGGGACAACAGGGGATACAAAATAAAAGAAGAGAAAAATAGAGAGAACTGCTATGCATTAGTTTAGTGTGTGGTAGCAGAAAGCAAACCAACAAAATGCTTGAGTAGTTCTACTGCAAGCTTAAGAATCTTATGCTTTCTTAAAAGGGATCCTCAATAACTGGTAAGTTGACGGGATGGGCACAAACCAACATTCATACAAATACTACTACATAGCTAGTGATCACCAAACATAAGGCAGGGGATCCTCACTAACAGCAGCCAAAGGTAAAAATGAAGATCAATGCTATCGACGACCTCCAAAACTACTTCAATAAATAGACTGAGGGGTAAAACCTACTCTCAAAAGCATCCGAGTTTGTCTCCAACAATGTATGCATTTGTGTTGTGATCGGAAGTTATGCTTTCCGGTGAAAAACATTACAATTCAAACAAAATATTATATATATTGGGCTTTAAATTTAGAGTCTATCGAAAACAGGAATGTATTAGTATTTCATACAAATCGCATAACAATTACAATTAAAACGATTGGCAAAAATGTCATGTTTTCAATTAGCACTCGTAGGCAATCACCAATTATTTTAAGCTGATTTTGATTTTGATAACTTTTGTCAGTATTTGTCAAAATTGCTTAACAAAAGAAATTTAATATATGTTTGATTAATGAAAAACAGTTTGCAAACAAACCCCTATTGACTCTAAAGATTGTATTTGAGCCAAAGTGTGAGCACAAGTGATTCTTAAAATAATCTAATTAGTAAAACATATATGAATGGTGTGGTCGACGTATAATTATAGCAATAAATATTGTGATAAGCAAACAATTGGCTGACGAGTTGTCGAACGCCATAATTACCAACAATACAGTATTGACTCCTTAGTTGCTTTTGACAGCTCTTGAAATTTATACACAAATTGTGTTTTAAATAAAGAAAATTCTCATAAATTAGTTTCGCACTAAAGCTATCGCACAGTTTTTAATTAAGACTAATAAAATGGAAAACCAAAGGCATACCACACCCACAGCCCACACTCCTTCTGGCGAAATAATATACCCTAACCTAACCTAACACTAAATAATTAACGACAAATTTTGGTAGGAATACAAATGTGTTCACAATTGGAATTTCATTTGAAAAGCGCTCAAAATCTTTAGTATTGGTTTCGACGTTCAGTTCAGAGCATATCTTCATTGACAGTAACGTCAAAGCATAGACTTAATCACAGAGGAGGTCAAACACGGAATGCGAGTGTTCGACCCCCTCTTAGCGCTTTGCAACACTTAGTCCCCTTGTGGCCTAGCATACCCCTTACCCCCTGTGATCTACCTTGGCCTCTTTACTTAGTCGTGCCCTCCTTAACAAATGCGATATGTGTTAGACGTTATATACCCAAACATTTGCAGTGCTTTCAGTGCTTTATGTTATACTCAACTCATCTCAAGTTATGTGTTGTTCACTAAAGAAATTGTATTTAAGAGTCAAAACAAAATAAGGTTTTTTGTGGCAAAACTCGACTTAACTCAACTGTGTTTAGTCTCTCATTACTTGATTACTACTAAAATAATGAATGAAAGACAAGTAAAACTCGTTTGTCTTTAATTCTTTTTTGTCTCAATCACACCAAACATAAGAGTACAGAGAATTTTAAATGAGAACAACTTTACAAAAAATGCTAATAAATGCCAAATAATAAACAAATTATAGAGCAGTTCATAGACTCGGTTCAGATTATTAATAGATTCAAACATTCAAACATACAAAGTATTTGGAGTTATATCACACTTACCTCAACACTAATTGTCCAAAGCATGAGTACACTGTAGTTATACTGATATATCACACATTGACTGATGTCTTATTAATTAGTTAATCCGTTTAATGCATTTAAAATGTTTATCAATAGTTTTGATTAACTTTTAATTAACTTTTATAACACTTAATAACTGTTTAATAGTTTGAAAATTAGTAAGTTTTAAGTTTTGGTAAACAATTTGCATAGCATTTGCGCACAACAGCTGTTCCATTGAAGTCTATGGTTGAGACCAAAACCCATGCATTATATAAACTGCAAATATATTCATTCACTTTTGTATTTACTTCTGTTTCCAACAAAATCCTATTTGAGTCGAATTGTTGTATCGCATACGAAGAACTGGATTGCCTGTGAAAAGATTGCTTACACTCCGATCCACTATATCTAAGCGTTCAATACGTTTAGTCTTCATAGCCGGTGAGGCCATAGCAACGCTCCACCCCTACCAATATTAAACTATTACAGTCGCGTAATTTACCACTCAATCACATCCGAGAAATACTATTATTTCTAATCCTTATCTTTATTTTTAATATAAATCTCTTTTAATGTTTTCAAATCAATTCAATTATATTTGTTTTTCTAAAATATTATTTTAAGATTAGTTAAAACAAAAATACTATCGGTTACGCCACTCAACTAAACAACAACTGAGCCAAGCGAGAGATCAAAAGCAGTATATGAACAGCACCACGTCGTAGGAGAATGTTATCCTAAACTTTTACAACAATTTTTATCTCAGTGTAGTTGTTATCTAAGGCTAGAGAGGAAGAAATACATTTTATATATCCTGTTGAAAACCTATCAAATTGTAATTCAATACGAGTACAATTAATCACAACAATGTTACACATATTTATTTTTTGTATTCACCCAATCATTCTTTCAAAGTTCTGATAAAATTTGCCTTAACTTAGTTTTTATACCACTAAACTCTGAGGTCTCCTATGCTTACATTGATTTATATTGTAATAAGACGTATCTCTTTTTGATTTCATTTTATTTAATTCTAAGCCTAAATATAATAAGTAAACAAAAATATTATAACTTGTTTAATATTCTTAATAATCTCCAATCATTTTATATCAAGAATAATATGATAATAATATTAATATAACTGGCAATAAATGAACACTTTTTCATAAATACCAGTATTACTGCTTAACAATATTATTAGATCATACACTAAAATCATAGACTACCATCTGGTATGACTTTAGTACAAATTTTTTGTAATTCAATCAATACAGGTATGAGGTATGATATATTTAGCACAAGTTAACCAAACCAAGGGTAGACAGGGCTGGCATTATAATATAATAACCCCTTATTTTTGTAAAAAATTAAACTTCTTTTCATTCAAAAATATATATTTGAACCAAAATAGGGAGAAAATAGTGTTAAAATGATTGGTAACGAAGAGTACAATATAAAAAATATGCAGAAATGTTGCGAAAAAACAGCCCCTTAAATAAAAACCTCGTCTACTTTCTGATACAGACATTGATTCCAATCTTATTCTGTATTGAAAAGAAAAAGAAGTAAAATAAAACTTGTCTTAAAAATAGTTGCAATCTTTCCAAATAAGTTCAATACATTTCCTGTTAAACATTTATTTTCTTATTATTTATTTATAAAAGAAAAATAAATCAAAAGTAGTTTTATTTGAGATGAAATCTATTTTTATATTAAAATAATTGATGTTAATCAGACTTACGCCTAACCAATTCTACTAGCTGCACAGTACAGCTACACAGTACAATACGGTACAATACTCTAAAGGTAAACAAAAAAATCTTGAAGTTTTGAAGGAAGCTTAGTGTAACGCTAACTAACCTGATTCGAGATCTATTGATTTTATCTAATTTTTAATAAATAAATCAATAGTATTATAAAATAGTTACTGAAAAAACAAAAAATGCAATTATTGTGTAACTATCGAGTGCTTTGAATTTAAAACAATTTTATTCAATATTTATAGCTAAAAAAGCAAGTCTTCCGCCTTCTGTAACTCTGAATAGGATTATTATAATTATAACTCTATGATTATAATTAATTTTCTTTAATGTTTAACTAATTTAATCAGTAATGCATATCATATTTAAGTTTCTGAGGTTATGACGAAAGTAGTTCAAAAATATCTTTAAAAATCATCCGAAAGTATCCGTTATTATTGAATTATAGATAGAGTAGTGAAGAGATTTGAATGCATTTGCGTCAACTTTCCTTATTATTTTTTCACTGATAAATTTGAATGTAAGATATTATAGAGACGCTATTTTATGGAGAATATTTAACTGATTAATGCCTTAACTCAAAAAATGCTCATATTTATTTGTCATTAATCGTAATATGTATTTATTTTTTATGATACGATACTACACACTATTATACAAAAATTTTAAACTTTTATTTTAAACATTAATTAAACATTAGTTGCTGTCACTCACGTCTCATGCTATCTCTTATACAACGTATATTCACGTCATAATACAAACAAAAAATAATTATTTTTTAGATTTTTAGAAATAAGAAAATAATTTTAAAAAGTTTACATATACCTGTATTGGTTTTAAAATGTTTATTTGTATTTTAAATTTATAAAATTAACTCTTCTATCTTTATTCCTATTGGGATCGGAAGTGTAAGGTTTTTAAGCGCTAAACGCGATGAGTTACGCGTTTTAATCACATCAGAGATCACATTACGCATTACAGAAGAGTTGGCAAGTCTTTTGCTGCAATAAGCAAGAGATTAAGTTAGAGCTCAATAAACATAAAAACTTTAGGTCTCTTTGGGGATTGAACCACCTATATAGGATAGCCATTGAGCTACGGAGCCCTTTTCAAATGTTTTTAAAAATTTATTTTTATTTAAATTTTGTTTACCTATTTTCTTACATTCGTTTAGATTATTACCCGATTATTTAATACTAAAAATAGTGTCTCTGATTATAACTTATTTTCTTCAAAATTTGTTATCAATAGTGATAAAAGTAAGCGTAAGATTCAATGATAAGTGAATGCAAGTAAACATTCATAACTTTGAAAAAAAGAGGAAAATTATCGAAATATGAGTTAATATATTTTAATATTATTGTATTGAACTAATTGTAATATTAAGCGATGATTTAATAAAAATAAGCTTATTATAGTTCACTTATATGTTTATCGTTCAAAAAAATGTGTTACTCTCTGCGAAACATCTGCTAAAAATAATTAAATAATTGAAAGTTTGATGTTTTGCAAAGTGTTTGATCGAAATGAAGATCAACAAATGATATTTCAATGCTATACTCCGTAATTCGTACATATCTTATCAATTTAAAAACTAACAAAGTGTTGCACTCCAACAGATAATTACTGAACAATTGTTCCACTGTTAATAGAATGCTATTTAATAAATTATAATATATTTTTAAACTATTTTTAAGATAATGTAAATAATTTTTTAGAAAATAATTTATACTCTGATTCATATTTTTTCAAAAATAATTAGAATTACTTTGAGGCAAATGAAACCATTTGTTAATTTATTTTTCCAATAATATGATGAAATGATAAGAATGTAAAGTACATGTACTGATTTATACATACAAAAACTATTGACATTTAGTTTCGAAAGTAACAATAGTTTTCAAGATTACAAGATATCTAAACACTCATTGAGAATAACATAAAACATATTACAAAATATAATTTTAATAAGTAGTTTACAATAAATGTTTTATTAATGTCAACTTTTCTATCGTATTAAAGCACAATAAATACATTAAATTATTGTTATTTTTTATTCAACAAAAATTCTACAAATAATATTAAAAGAGCAATAAAGGAGAACAAACAAATGAAGTAAAATTAGAAATTAGAAAAAATACTTATGGAAAAACACAGTACATTCCATTGGAATCTAGAGAGTTAATGGATAGAATCAGGGCGTAATTATCTTATTAATAAAAGCTAATATTCAATAGTTTGCGTACAGTCTTCAGAGTTCTGAAGCAAGAATTGAAATTTGCAATTGTTATAAAAATATTGTAAAACACTTGTAAACATTTAGTTTTTTGTTATACTAACGTTTATTATTATATTTAAAATATAGTATTTAAATTTCAATGAAAGGAAAATTACAGTATATGTCGTAGTAATTTCCAAAACAGTTAATATGTTTAAAATGTTTTTTGCAGATAATAATAATTCAATAAACTGTAGGCGATATTAATATTAGTCTCAAGACTTTTATGGTTTATATGAATTGCTTAAAATAAGGTCTGAAGTGGTTTTAATAGTTCTTAATTTATTCGTCTAGTTTTGCACTGAAAATGCCTTAAAATTGTTCGGAGAATATTAATTCTCATTGATGTTTGAATAGATTTATAAATTTGTTGAATTGAACAATTGATTAATTTGAATGTCAAGTTTTTCAATATAAATTAACTTAATTATAATTTAATTAATGGCCAAAAGTTTTTTGAACTGTTAATATTTTTTTAATTTTTAATATAAAACTAATACCTGAAGAAATAGCGTATCTATAGATTTTACATGTGTCAACATTTTTGTTTTCAATCTTTTTTGAAGTGTTTTCATTTAATTAATGACATTAAAATAAAAATATTTAGTGCAGTTATTTGTTATAATTGTTTTTAATTAAAAATATCGAATAATTCCAATATTTTTAAATTTATTTCAGTTATCGTTCGATTTGGTTAGAGTTTAGTAAACTGGGATTTTTATAATATTTATTTAAAATTTATGTTCACACACAAAGTCATTCACAAAATATGTGAGAGCCTAATATTTTTAGAACAATGTTGATTTCAATCAGATGCCCGAATGATACAGTATTTTTTCTATATTTTTTGAACATGTACCAAATTAATTTTTTAATCAAATAATTTTTAAACCAATAAGCACACTTCTTATAAATTCCAACAAAACTTTTAAGCTCAAGGTTTGAAAACTGTTCTGAGTATTAAAAAACTTTTTGATAATTTTTAAATATATTAAAAATCTTCAATAAGTATTCCTTAGTTCTACTTTAAATATTTTTAATTATAATTATAAATCATTTTTAAATCTGTTTTAATTTTCATATTTATGTATTTTATTTATACAGTATATTATATTTTACGGTCCTCAAGGGAGAATAGCTATTAGCTGATTGAGTTAACCACAATAAAGATTGAATTGAATTAATTTAGCCAAATATCAATAATTCTTTGTTTAGCACAGGAAAAATAAATTAATAAAAAATTAATTCTTTTAATTATTAACTTCTTTAATACAAGTGATAAGAGGTAAAAGATTTTTGATTCATTGGAAAGCAGTTGCAATAAATAGCAATAAATTGACTCATAAGTTCACAATTACTCAGATGCAGGGTATCTAAATATAGTTATTTATCGGACTCTTAATAGTCACTATAATAGTTACTAAAAACTCCAAATAGTTTCTTAAATAGTTATTTATTATTTTTGTAAAACACTTTATTTTATTTTTTAAATGTTAAAAACTTATTACATTAAGAGTCAAAATATAGTTTGAGATTCTTTTCTTAAAAATTAAGTCGATTATCAGTACTCATTATATGTCACTGATATGTGCCATTTTCATTGAGGAAGAATGTATTCGCAAAGTCTGGATCTAGTCCATAGAGGTCTTAAAACACGTTGTTATTTAAAAGGATTCTGTTTCGTTATTATTCAAAAAGATGAATGAGATAAAAC
>JAQGCF010000004.1:0-24024 GCA_034699405.1 Hermanniella punctulata | reverse complement strand
CAATTATCAATGAAAACCACTTAAAATAAGGATTAGTTATTAAAAAAAGTTTAAAAATGTATTTTTTCTCCAAACTATTTGATTATAATTTGATCTCAAATATTGAGTACTACTATTGATGGGTCAAATTTGTCATACTTTGAGTCCCCCTTTTATAGTTTCCTTTAGAGAGAGACTCCACAAACACTGCGAACCTGTTTTGTTGAATAAGATTTTTTGACTCAATTTTTTTCTCAACTCCTCTTAACTCCACATTTTTTATACTTATTTAAGAGATATTACACTTCTCTTCAGTGGTAGAACTGATTTGAAGCCATTTTCGATTTTTCTATTTCTGTCAATGATTAACGTGTTCTCTACGACTGTTCGCAGGCTTTTCTCAATTTTTATCTCGGGCTCAGACCAGTCATTATCATCAATTGATAGCGCAATTCAATGAGTCAAAAGTTATTTCTCTCCTTTTTTGATGTAATCGGAGTCCAGTCTATTCTGTTTGATTCAATGTGTAGGCTCCTGACACCGGATTCATAGAATCGAATGGTTTGACTGATTTGTAATTTTCACCACAGACTATATCATCACTGGGATCCCCACTTTTTAATATATTAAGTTCTGGTTTTCTTTCGCTACCTTTAATTTATTAGTTAAATATAATTTTTAAGCCAAAAAAAGTTGAACTAATAGTTAGAGATTGCAAGAAATGATAGCACAAACGCTATAAATTTTTTGTTACATTTCTCTCGTATTACTATTTTTAAAACTCTTAATCTATTAGTGTCTAATTAGTGCGAGAAAACAATTTTTTATTTCTAAATAAATGCGTTAATAATTTATTTTTAATAAAATTTATTCTTATTTTTAAGCACAGGATATCAGATGAACCCAAATATTTCTGATACTACTTATTAACTGAGTAAAAAAATTAGAACATATTAAGTGTTAAATATTATAGTAGTGTTTCAGTAACAGGGAGTTAAGTGAAGTTAGCCCTACTTTGAAGGCAATGGAGATTAAGATAACTGATGTCATGATCATGAAAACGAAATTCAATGCTAAAACAGTAGAAACTATTGTTCTCAATATAAATATATTTCTATTCTTTTCCTGAATCACGAATAGAGTTATTTTTACGACTACTGGGCATAAAAATATTTCCAACTCAACCAAACGAAATATTTTTCATTTTTCTCAATTTTCAAGAAATAAAACTATATTTAAATTCAGTAAACATTTTGTGTGTATTTGAGAACACAGAAAAAAATATATAAAACCTTCAGTTATATTCAGGATAACTGTCTTATTATTGAAGGAGTTTTAAATTTTTTTTATTAAATATTGTGTTAAATATTATGATTTAGTTTTGTTAAGTTATCTAATAATCAAAACTCTGATTATTGTGATTGTGTTGAACGCAAATATTTTTTTCATCAGTCATACAGTTAAACAAATTTCATAATAAGCTTATATTTATATTTATGATAAAAATATTTCTTAAAAATTTCTAATTTGCAGTATATTTGTTCAAATATTAAACTGGAATCGCTTTGAGCCAAATTCATTCGCTAGTTTTCAAAACAGTTTTCAGTAGTTTTTTATTAAAATAATATTATAAATATGCGAAAAGACATAGAATTTTTTGGCAAATAAAATATATATTTATAATAAAATATTTTTGGAGTCATATTTATTTTGATAGAATTTAAATTGAAAATCGCAATGAATTTTAGTAATACATGAAAATGCCCGCAAAGTATAATAATTTCTCAGATACTGGAGTTTATTCCATACATAGATCTTTATTTACTACCATAAATATATGCAATACTACTCTAAATTCAAGTTTTTTAATCCATAAATTAATGTGAATATGATATACAAGTAGTTATTTTTCATGATTACGGCTCACGAATAAGTCATATTAAAAACAAAAATCTCAAAATGAAAATATTGATTAAAAGCAAAACCGCTATAATTTTCAAATGAAATTTATTCACTTAAGGAGCAAAAAAATTTGCTCGAAATGAATTTATTTGAGAGATAGGAATCCAAATATTTATAATTCATAATCATTTGTATCAAATGTTTTTGCCTTAATTTATCTCTCATTCTCTTATTCTATAAACTTTGAGGACTTAAGGAATATAAATAGTTGTATAAAACCATTTACTACACAAAATACCGGTATTTCATTATAAAATATTGCATAGGATTACTACACTTTAGTAAGACTTCGATAATCCACATAATCCGTTGATCATATATTTGGTCCATAATTTTGGTCTCAATGTGCGCGTCGTTAGCATTAACTCACACGAACGTGATCTCTCTCTTTCTCTCATTGCTCCGATTACTCTTTGTTTCGAATTGTTAGACCCAGTAATACATTAATTTTGAAGTTTGCCAAATAAATTACATCTCTGTGCGTAAGAACCCAAATAAATTACAAGTGAATATTGTGTGCAAATTCAACATTAGGTCTCCAATCGTTGCGATTCTAATATTCTCGTTGAGAATTTGTTTGCACAGAGAATATAATTTTCGCAAATTACAAATTTCGTATGATTTACTATTTTTTATAGCCCCTGGACTTAAATATATGGGCAAAATATTAAATTTGTTTTCTTCGGTATATAAAAAAGAGTTTAAATCCAGAGCTAATTCAATGGCTTATTCTTTATGGAGTCATTGAATTTATACGAACTCATAACTAAAAAACATTGAAATGTTTAATATTAGAGAAGATATAAAAACCAAAAGCAGAACATATTTTTATATTTCATAAATAAAAATTTATTAACTCTAAGCAATATTAAAGTTTAGTAGTTTTCATAATGTTTTAAATCATAAAAACAGTTTCATTTATTGTCTGGACTCAAACAAAAACTCCAATATCCAGCACTGCTATGTCATGTATTGAATTATATACACAAAAGCGTTAAAGTCTGCTACAAATCTCATATAAATAACATCAGAATTGGTCATCAGTGTTACTCCAAAGGGAGATTAAAAAGCAAAACCTCAGAAAAAGGCATTACAACATTTGTTACATAAGTTTTCATACAGTTTTAGAGCGAGATATACACACGGTGTGAGTCACTATTATATTTTTCACTATTCAAACCACTTGTCCAACAATTTTGTATTATAAGATAATTTAGTGGTTCCCGATCTATCTTATCTGCCGTAATCTTTCTGTCCAATTATTGATGGGCTCAAGTTTTTTCAAGTATTCACTCGTATATTATTTGCGTTCAAAATAAGGCTACTTATTGGCAGTATTGGTAGAATTGGTAGTATTGGTAGTACTGGTATGCATTGTTGCATATGTAACTATTACTAATCGACACGCATCTAATTTTCATATGATGGCCAAATGTCAGTTTTTGCTCCGATAGTTTTATAGCTACCAGTTCTTAGTTCTTGTTTTCTTATACCATTTTAGACCCCAATTGTAAGGGCAATAATAGTCGGTTTGTTTTTCCTACTCCGTTCTCGAGTTACAAATAATATATTGAGTAAACATTTTTGTTCGCATAATAATTTGGCCATTAATTCAAATCATTGATTTTATTTGTTATTTTTTTCTTCCTATACTATCTCTTAAATTATGGAAAATACTTGTTATGATAAAAAAGCAAATTATTGTAAATCAATTTAATACTAGAAATATTTTTTTGTTACCCTTTTTCAAACACAAAAACAGTTTATAGTTTTGCGAAAAAGTTTAGTTTTATTATTTATCGTTAGAAAAGTTCAATAAATTTTTTTGTTTTGAACTGAGACCACCTTTAGCTTTGACTGAAT
Source organism: Hermanniella punctulata (assembly GCA_034699405.1). Taxonomy (NCBI): domain Eukaryota; kingdom Metazoa; phylum Arthropoda; class Arachnida; order Sarcoptiformes; family Hermanniellidae; genus Hermanniella; species Hermanniella punctulata. Next base: position 20,220 of record JAQGCF010000004.1, on the reverse strand, counting down.
GTATGATAAAGTCAATAAACTCCTTAAAGTCAGGCTATTAGAGGACTTGGATTTGGTTTTTCTGTACTCAAAAAATGGATGGCTTGGATGCGGTCATTGCGAATTCAAAGTACATACCATATTGTAATATATAGTAACTCGTGGATCATAAAGTAAAGTAAAAGAGTCAGTTGTTTAGCCGAGAGCCTCGCGCAGAGAGTTTTGATTACTCTTTGCAAAGAAACTCAAATAACTTTGCAAATTGTGTGTATCGTTTGCAAAAGCAAAGCCCATCTCCTTAAATGTGGAGCTCATAAAACAGTTTTCTCTCTTTCTCTCTCTTTTTTAGTATACAAACTACAAACATGTTGTCTGTTCTCTGCACTACGGAAAATAGAATACCCGAACAGAGAGTATACCTTCAAAATGTTTGTTATATATGCTTAGACTTTAACTCACTAAGAGAGAGCTTAAGGGTAAGAAAAATACTACCTTTTTGAAAGGTGTGTTGGCATTTCTATCAAAAATGCCCCACAGCTACTCAATCGCTCGACTATCACTAACGCGAGAGAGAGAGAGAGAGAGAGAGAGAGAGAGAGAGAGAGCACTTGCCTCAGACTCTATCAGTAAAATTTTTATTGTTAGGTATTCTGAATAATGACAGAATAAAAATTAAAACTTTTTGATTAGATTAAAGTTTAGGCTCATTTCGAGCATTTTCTTTTATTTTTACTCCTCTCATGCCTTCAATGTGCGCATAACATGATCTTATCGACAGTTTGAGTTTAAAAAATTTAAATTAGAATTAATTTATTGCAATTTATTGCGGGAAACGCTTTTATTTTGTTTCTCTTTTTCTATGCGAATACAGATATAATTATTTTCCTCTAAGCTCTCAATTCTGGTCTCTGAATATCTTTTATATGCTTTATATCATTTGCAAAACTACCAGTTCTGTGCTATTCTATTCTACAGTATAACCGGAATAGGCATTTCATTGGTGCCATTCATCCAAAATATTCATAAACATTGTTAGGGCTCTACTATAGACACATCACCTCATACATACATCCCTTGCGTGACTGATATTTTTCCTATTTTATGACTTTTTCGAGATATATGTGAATGTTATGAGTGGTTAATATTTAAAGTCTAAAATACCTAAATTTCATACATATATAACGAGACAACTCTGACTTACACACCATTTGATAACCGCAATAGCTTTGAGCAGTTCTAGCACTAGCACTGGTCGGTAATATTAACTTTAATAAGTCATTCCATCATTTGGTCAGAGAACCGAAATGTTGAACAACTATTGCTATTGAGTTTTTAACAAATTTTACCCCTCAGGCCATTCAAGTTATTAGCTTTCACTATAAGTCAATTTTAGGGTTTCGAATAAAAATAACATACCTATGAAAAAACGATTCATCAGAGCATAGGGACATATAGTTTAAATCGAATCATCAAAAAAACTTTAAAACGAATTATATGTTTAAAAAGTTTTTATTTTCAACATAAGAACTAAGTGTTTGAAGCATTCGCTCCATATCTCAAAAATGTACTCTCTTTTCAAGAATTATATTATAATACTCTTTACTAAAGCCCTACATTCTATTCTCTATATATCACAATCTTTTTATGGCAATTGCAAACACATAAATCTCATCGAAAAATCGACCCAAATATCTGTTATCTAATTTTATGTGTAGATTATTTCCCTTATGAAACATTAAATTTTCAGATCATTAGCTAAATGTTTGGAAACACTGGAAAATTATGGCTTAAAATCATTAAAAGTAATTATTAAGCTTTTCATGTGTTTGTGAATTGTGTTGACGTTTTTGCACAAACTTTTCTATGTTTGGCATTAAGATAATGAACAAATTTTTTGCTTCTAAAAATTTACTCCAAACACTGGAAGTTATTTATCTACTCTATTTTCTTAATACCCCACTGAAAGCACTAATAATTTTATGTGTAATTTTAAACATTATTACAAATGTTGATATTTAGACCTAATTGACGACATCAATAGTTAATGTTATGATTATAACTGTGAGTCTATTGTCTTAAGTGTGAGTTTTTTTATAACCAAAATTATAGCATAAAATATATGCAATTTTAGGCGTTTGTAATAATAGGTTAGGCTATAAAGAAAGTCAATAACTCGATATTTTGAACGTTATATGACGTTTAGCGTATAATTTCAATGAATTTTTATTATAATATCGGTTTTGTTATGATATTATACTAATATATTCATTCAGTTCGGGTTTTTTGTAAATAGTTCAGAGCTTTGTATAAACCCCAACACTATTAAAGATAAATAAGTAGAAAATTTAGTGAATATTTGCTAAAATTATTGGCAAAAGTAAAAGTTATTTTTGAAAATAAAATATATAAAATAATCATAAATAGATGGCCTATTATTATAGTTGGACTCTAAGTGCTAGAGTTAAAGATAGCCTCCAACTATGAATTAGTTGTCTGATTACTTTAGTGCTTGTTTTGTGTGTTAAAAACGATTCACATCTGTTCTCAATTTCATCTCTTGCGTGGAAAATTATCGGCTCAAAAATTTTCACAATTTTTTTCATATCTTATATATATTTTTTGCCTCTACTTTTGCCTTTCATAAAAGTACACAAATGTACTATTTTTTGGGCATCTCTCGGCCCTGTTGTTGTCTAGTGCTTGAATTTTTACGTATTGTGAAGCGTTTTTTTCGGAAGTGGATTCCATCTAAATTATAGCTATTTATCTCTTCAAAATTTGAGGCTTTTCTCTATTTGAAAAAGTTTTTATTGGAAAAGTAGAGGACTCGTTACAAATGAGAGTCTCGTTAGAATTTTTTTCCACTACTACTTCTTCTCGCTGTCGAACAAATAATTTCTTGCCTACGATTGTTTTGAGTTTCAACTTTTTAGTCCCGATTCTTAACAATACAAAAAAAATCTATAATCTCTTTCTTTTGATAAACAAAAAATATGCTCACATTTTACAATTGAAGAGCGAAAAAAATTTAAAGCGAATAGTATTGTTTTATTTACCCAATGACATGAAAATACTGAAACTGCCAGAAATAATAAGAAAAAAATCAGTTTAGAAAATAATAGGCAAAGGAAATACATAGTAGTCTAAAAATACTTAAAATTAAGTGCAAGTCATTTACGGTCTACTTTTGATGATAAAAATTGTAAAAATTTTTGTTTGTAAGCCATAGCTCCATAATCCTCGCAGTAGTAGGAAAAAAAGAAATTCTCAAAAATTGTCTCAAATTGTTCATGGCTTGAATGCCACCGCAATCCTACCTTAAAAATCTTATCGTGTGTCCACAAAGGGAAACATCGTTTATGACTGAATACACATTCAAAAGTGAAATCTCCACACATGAGTTGTGCAGTAGTTTTTTTTATTTAGTTCCTTCACTTTGAATGGAGATCCTGCTTGTGCTCAAATTGTAATCAAGTCTCGACTTGAGAATCGGAACTCCACCCAAATTATGCCTTTGTCTATGCATCACTTACCTATTTTAAAATAATGCACTCACGTCCACCGCATTCGTCGCCTGTACACAGTATGCCATTTGGTGGTAGAGCTCTTTCGGCATTACTTTATCATCTATTGTAGTCTACCGTAAAATATTTAATGGAATAACAAATTTTTTCAATTAAACTCCAATTCATTTAAGCCTTATTTAAGAAACAAAACCTTTTTTGCCCATTATTTAAGAGATAAGAGAGAAATATGCGCGCAATCAAAACGGATAACGCATTTGAAAAACTATTTTGTTTCAAATGAAAGACAAGTTTCTTGAGTTTGATTAATACTTTTCTTCAAAATAATATAATATGGAGTACTTAAGTATCTCTTGGACTCAATCCCAAGTAATTGTTATGCATGAATGCGTTAATACATCTTGTTATAAGTCAGTCACTAATAGTTCTTCACTAGTGGGGGATATATTGAATAGGAGAGGGAGAAACATAAAGAAAGATGAGATGTTCGCAGCTCTGTTTTGATCCCTCGTCACATTCTTTTCACTTCACTATTTGATGATTTCTATTCAATTCGTTTTGTTCTCATTTTCACATCTGAAGAAATGTTCAATCAGTCAAGTTTTTTTCGTTGGCTCCACAACAGGAGGTTATTTACCATAGCATATAACATCTTTTTATGGACTAACATGCATATAATTTTTTCATTCCATACCCTGTGCTCTGTTGTTCACTATGAGACCGTATTTCTAGTTTTGCTAATAACAAGGATTAATCAATAAAAACCATTTCTGAAGTGTTAGTGTTTTGAAGTATTCTGAGAAAAATCATTAAACATTTGAAGCCAACACTCATTGCGAGAATTGATAAATGATAATTAACAATAGGAGAAATCCCACTCTTTTCATAAACTTCGCAATAAATTTAATGATTTTGGTTTTTTTCTCTTCTTTTTTCGGTGCTTTAAAATATTTTATGCAATTATAACGTGCGTTAAAAGTAGTTTTTTTAACAGTAATACCACAATAAATAATTGTATTCTTTTGTATTCCTACAAAAAGCAATGCTATAATTATTTGAGTGGAATATATGTAAAGTAGTTTCCAAACATTGAAACGGCAGCATAAAAATGAATTTGAAATTTTATTATTTGCTGTCTAAGGGTCACAAATGTAATGCTTTTTCAAATCTATGGTTCGTTTGCCTTTGCTGACTAACAAACAGGATAGCTGTGGCTGTTGGTGCTCTTTAATGCTTCTGATAGAGTTATGGAGTTATAGCTGACTTTCAAATTAAACATAGAGAGAAGTGAGAGTGAGTAAGAGAGAGAGAGAGAGAGAAATGCAAAACTAGAAATTTGTATAAAGAGGCGAACGTTAGAACAACTAATTAAATGCAAATCAAAGTTGTAAAGATAGTAAAGGAGAGTAGAGAGCGGGAGGTAACGAAGAAGTAGCTCAACTTGCAGTTTATTGTAGACTCGAAGACGAAGGAAAAAGAAGTTTAAAATAGTTTTGACTAATAGAAAGACCGGTATATAATCATCGAAAGCAAAGCAGCGAATCTTTAGCTGACGAATAGACAAAATAATGACAACTATAATAATATTTTTTCAGTCAAAAAGTGGTTTTTACTTTTGAATATTGTTGTATCGTATAATCTTAAAGATAGGCTTACGTTGCCCTCTGCTCGTTAGAAACTTTTTTTGCATTATTATTATTTGTAACGAGATCTGCAAAAGAGGACTCCGAATAAAATATGCATAATATGAAAAGAAGTCTTTTTAAGATAATTTAAATTCTAAGTTGAATTTCAAATTCAAAAAACCCAAAATTTCTACTTTTCTCCGACTCTCGAGTGTATATATCATACGAAAAGCACTATTTTGTTGAATAATTTTATTTCTCATTCGTTTCCTTTAGTGTATTAAATGAAACTATAACTTAAATTTAGTATTTTTTGTAAGTAACTTAATATCGCTCATAAGTTACTCAGTTATGATAAGTTACAAGTTATGCAACTTTTTCGACTCTAACTTATGTTAATAGAATTGTTTCTGAAAGACTATACTTTTATTCTTTAGATTAAACTTCAGCAAAAAATAGTTTAGTTTGCATTTTAATTTGATTCTTCATTCGGTGTTTAACATTTGTAATTCATTATTAATACAATTACCACCGCTGCACATATGCTTCAATGGATGTCTCACAAAAATCTTCCCAAAGAATGTATTTAATAGCTTTTAAGACTTAAAATACGATTACTTCGCACGAAATTTAAACACTTATTCATTTCTATTCAGGTTTTTTCGCCTCAGTTTCTAAAACACACTTTTGTCCCGATCTCTATCTGATATATGATTATATATGTCTCATATTGTCTCTCCATCCCCGCTGTCAGTCCCTCATCCCCTACTGTCCCTTAGTCTTCCCCCTCCATCACAGCTCTTTCAGCAATCACCTGGAAAGTGATCTCCAGGTGAAACAGCAGGTCTCGATACAGTACTTACTCGATCGTAACAGACAAAAAGAGGAGTTCATTCCCTAATTTACCGAATATTTTGTAATTATAAGAGTCAGGAATTTCGATGAATTGTCGTCTTATTAGATAACATCTTGAAGTGTAGCCAAATATTTGTTAGTCTCTATTATTTGCTCTAATTTTTGAGTCTTTTTCTTTGTTACAATACTAACTAAAAACAACTTAAACCACAAGTTTGTCCGATATGTTGGGCTATAAGTGTGCCATAAGCTGAATAGGAAATGCCTATAATAATAAATAATGGCAAAGAATAATGATATTTCGCCAGTTGGTGGGCATGTAAAAAGCCCCATAGCTCAGAATATATGCATCCATACATCGGGATTATACTTGAATGCATTGCCTATCCATTTAATTTTATTGAATTGAAATGGAGTTACTGTCGTTACTGGCCTTTCTTAAAACAGTCGCTACAAAATGTCTTTTGAAATACCAAAAGAAAATGAACGCAAAATTTTTATGAATAAGAGGCCGAATGTCTGTTTAGCATAGAGTCAATGGTTGCCCTATTGATCGCATGGCATTTCTATACCTACCAGAATTAAGTTGGCCTTTCATTATATCAACTCTGACAGCCAAAGCTACTAACAAATGTCTTTCTCTCAATAGTTTACTTATTTTTAAGAATGGATTTACGCATATAATGCAATTACCAATACTTTGCTTTTATTGTCGTTACACTAGAGTAGAGTAAAAATAGAGTTTTCTAAATATTACACATAAATACTACAGCCTTAATGACCGTATATTAGATAAACACGAATAAAATTTAATGAGTAAGTAATGTAATAAAATTTAAACAGAATTAGACCACATTTTCTCTACAGTGTTCTGTTCTAATTGAGTTCTCCTTTGGTAGAAATGATATATTTTTTTAAAGTAATGAAAAATATTTTTCAGACAATGATTTAGACTTTCAAGAATTTATGCATTTTTTCAACTTCTCTAAGTTGGAGTCACTGTATTCTTGATTGGTCTACACTAATACATAATTCTATTTTATGTGTCATATATTCATTTATTGCCCATTTTTTTCTCGAGACTAACGCACACTACACACACAACAGACAGAACACACGCTCTTTGGTATTCCTGTGTTCTGTTAAGAAAGTAGTGGCACATGAAAACTGCTGGAGGCTTATTGATGGGCATTATAACAATGAAAAGGATATAATATTGAAAGCATTGTTAAAAAGGGAGAACTTTAGCGAATAGAGACATTTCCTCACCATTTACATGTACTTTATGCCACTTTCTCTCCCTTATGAAAGGTGCAGAGGGTCCATATTAAGGGAACCCTCGTTCTCCATTCAGGAGGTCCTGCCATCCTTTTTTGAATAAGTACTACAATAAAGAAGTTTTAGTGCAATCTAACAAAATCATTGTTGAGATTCTTATCGCTTTAATTTTATGACTGATATCTTCAGTAAATAAGTCTTTAATAAATTTTTAATACATTTTTTGCATTAATTCAATTTTTTCTCTTATTTTTTCCATAATTAATATTTTATGCGAAGAGAAATCTCTTTTTTTACTTTTCAATGTGTATTATCATTGGATCTAATTGTCTGAGTTCCGGCTTCTTCTTCTTAACTGTATTGAAAATACAGACAATTCTGATATTCTTCTTCCAATGCTCTAAACATTGCCAAATATAATAAATGAAGTTTTAATTATGAGCTCCGCCTTAAAAGAGACTCTTTATCTTCTGGTAGTAAATCGAGTTTTAGTAAACAGGAGATAGAAATTGTAAGCCAGAAGTCATGGAAAGAAAAATCGCAATTTTTATTCGCAGTTTATATATTTTGGTTCGAGGCCTGAATACAAGAAGAGTGGGGGAAATATTCAAATTTTATTCGATGTTTACCTTTGTTTAGCATTTGAAATGAAACATTTCAATTGATTTTCTTTGATGAATAGCTAAAACACACTGCACTCTACACTCATGTGTTATTACACGTTTTCGGGTCTCTTACCTCTCTATTATCACATTAATTATGAACGAATAGTTTGCGACAATATTGCGCCGGAAAAGAGCTTAAAGTTTTTGTAAGCAAAAAATTTTGTCAAGTTTTCAGTTGAAGAGAGCGCTGAGAGCCTCTGTAGAAAACTGTGAAAATCCTATGGCAAAGCTTGTCGAAGGGGGACTTTAACTTGTGGTGCATCTGTCGTTAAAAGCATCTTTCGATCTTAAGAATGCGTTTCTTTTATGAATCAATGAACGTGTAAAGGAGGCCAACAACAGAGCTCTCAGTTTTTCAATAAAAGGATATTCAAAGATCTCGAGCGGTATTTAGAAGATTAAAGTTTTAAAGAATAGTCAGACAAACAGAGGTAAAACTATTTTAATATAGCAATTAACAAAATCAGCCCACAATACAACACTTAAAGGCAAGTACTCCTAAAAGAGTACTTTTTTCTCGCAAGTCTTAAGACTCCAACCGATATACAGGTTTCAAATTTGTCCATATGTTCACTTTGAACGAGTCTAACAAAATACAAATACTCATTGTGTGTGTGTCTGAATATGAGACTCGAATCTACAGAGACGTCGAACGCCATCGAAATACTTTTGTGTTCAATATTTGTTGCCTTATTTTTTTCCTTTTGCTGACAATTTCTATATTTCTATACATTCTCTTCTTCTCATTGTGTCTATGATTGCATTGCATTTGAGGCCAACACAAGCTGTCGACAATTGACATGCCGTCAAATCTGTGCTTTTAGTAAAATTTTAGGCACAACTCATTTGAGTGGATTGAATTCAATCCGATATTATATTATATTTAGTTGGAGTTTAGTGTCCGACAAATACAACAACTTTTGACAATTTTTCAAATAAGTTATATTCTGTTTCACATATTTTCCACTACTCTTTCTGTTATCCACAGACATACCACTGACTAGAGATAAACTCAGACATTAATAATAATAATAAAATTATATTTTCATATCTGAAGTATAACGAGATTTGAAGAATAAAATTAAATTTATTCTCTGACATAATCTATTCGGGCGAAAATTATTTTAAAAATTCATTTATTCCTACATGAGCTTCAAAAGAGCACTACACCATAGCTCTACAATGTTATTATCTTATTTTTAGTATTGAAATAGTTTTAAAACTCATGAAAATTATGCAATTGTTTTGCAAAATTAAGTTTAATGAACGCTTATTTCGTATGATTTCATTTAAATATTTCCAACAAATGATTGACGTTTTCCGATACTTGTGTTCATCAAAATATTCACGTAAACTATTTTATTATGCAAACTGTCTTTCATTGATCTATCAGAACAACTAAACTATTCATTATATATGTTTTCATTTAGAAGTTTGAGGAAAAGCACTCAAACAACAAATTTAGCTAAAATTTGTTGAAAATATTTCACGAATATTCAATGAAACACTTATTTATCATATTTTTTGCGTTCGAGTAGTACCGAAACCGAACGTATGTTTGCATTTTTAACTATCGAAACGAATCTAAATCTCGAGAATCGTGTTTATAATAATACCTCAAATCGTAATTCAATCTCCAATGAGTTAACAGTTACACAACTGAGTAGTCAGCGTTTCAAATGCCTCCAATTCCTCCTCTGCTTTCTTAACTCTAGGGCTAATGAACTGAATGACTAGAAAATTAACGAACTTATTGTTTGGGGTACTTCGAGCCCATCATCTATATTATCATAAGGTCTGAATGGAAGACTTTACTCAGTTGTTGACGATAATTGGCCCTAAGCTACTCAATTAGTACACACCATTCATTTGATAATATGTTTTGTTGCCTCTAAGCTATAATAATCATTAAAATATTAGAAATTATGAATATTTTCTATTGAATAAAAGCCAACAAAAAAATGCATTTAACCATAATTTTCAATTACAAACTCGTGATTTTCAATCTACAAAATCTACTCTATTATCAAAGCTATAACAAAAACTCACTTCTAATTCATTGATGTGTTTCAGTGTTTAAGAAAGAGTGTTAAAAATTTCTCGATTTTTATCTATCATTGAATAATAATAAAAATTGAATTAAAGCACATTATTTGGGAAATATAAAACCAGTGATGAATAGATAGTTATTTTAATACAATATAATGAAATAGAAATCCAAATTCAATAACGATTGAATTTCTTTTCGTTGACATATGTTTTGCAGTTTAATAAATATTTACTGAATATATCTATTATTGTAATCTCTATTGAATACATAATACGCCAACGGCTGTAGTGGGCATAGAAATTAAAGCTCCTGTTAAATATGTTTTTCTCCAATTTGTTTGTTTGTGTCGGTCCTGTCTTTTACAATAATTGAATAACTTATTTAACAGTACAGCAAAACATAAAAGTAAATGTGTCCAAAAATATTACATGTACTACATGTGCCCATAACTATATAACTTAATATAAATTATCTGTCAGAATATGTTTTTAGGAAATAACAAATAGAATTAGAAATTCTATAGTTATTACTAATTTATACGCTATAGCTATACATAAATTGATTAAATAAACAATAACTTGTATATTGATATCCTATGGGCCACAACACCACCAAAAATGAATAACAATATTGAATTGATAGCTATTAATTCAATAGCATTACAGATATGTTTTGTTGGTTTCATATTTGCGAATTGACAGTTGAAAACAAGAAGTTAAATGGTTTGAAACTATTTTTAAAGTGCCGTAACATTAGTCATAAATTGATTACAGGGAAGAGAAAAAACACATCTCAAACCAAAAACTGGAAACAATTGGTGCTATCATTTGTAGTATATTTTCGTCAGCTTTTTTTCTCAGTTTATATAATCGTTTGTGTGAACTATCGATTATGTTTTAATGTTAGCCTAACTGCTAAACATTGGATCCATTAATCAAAACGTTTTGTTTATTTTTAATTCCTTAAACAAAAAATGATTAATGAATTTTATAGGAATCAGTCAGTGATATGTCTCATATGTTGGCTAAGATGGAGCACTAAAATTGGTAGAAAGCTTACACCACATATGCCTACTCTGCTGTATCAATATAACTGAACCGCAGTTTTATTTATTGTTTATTTGTATTTTAGAGTAAATGAATTTATTTTTAGTTAATCTTTTAATCTCGCCTTTCGTTTCCTATTTATGGTTATTTTAAGTAACAGTGCATTAGTTGCAAAATTTTGATAGAGGGAGGAATGGATGACTCAACTAAATTAATGATTGTATTCTTCACGCCCTCAAACATATAGTTAGAGACCTTATATTTGAGTTGACAGTCGTTTTTACAATAATTCAAAGCTGAAAATTCTGTCACTTTATAAAAGTCCGCATATTTTACATTCACAATATTCACAGCCATTAATCTAATAAAAGCCTATTATTTCAATAAAACCAGAATTAATTGTGAGAACATAATTCAATAGTTGTTTGTCGCCAAACACAGACCCCATTAACTGTTTAAACTGAATCCAGAAATAGTTCATTAGATGACTTTGATTACACTCGTGTGAGACAATTGATTATTATATAAATATATAAAACAATTAGTAGTTTATAATATATTAATTGTTTTTAATTAAAAATTTTTGATTATATACTACACGAGTGCATACTTTTTGCCAATCGATTCTGAATAAATCGCTTAACTATTGGAACCAGTATTTCCTTGTAATCCAGTCAAAGAACTCTTAATATGATGAAAAGCAAAACATTTATGGGTGTGCTCTAGATTTAACTACATATGTATTAATTATTTTCTCATTTTTTCTCAATCAAAAAGTTTTCTCAAATGAAATAATCAGTTCGTAAACATTTGTAAGCAATGATTATTGTCTAATAATTACAACTCATTCGGTTGGCCTGAACTTGAACTATATCCACACTATCATTAGACCAGTCCTCTCGGTTTGAGTTAATGTAACTCTTGATGCTCTTCTCAGCACTCACTCACTGTTTGTTCCGTTATTGAGCTGATCCTCAATAAGTGATTGAAAACAAACAATACTTTACACAACTATTTATACCATTTATTATACACATGACTTAAACAGATGAATAGCGATTCATCGAATTTCCTGAATCCTAAATCTGTATTTGAATTCGTCGGTTAATTGACTGTTCATTTCATTATCAGAAAAAAGAGTCTAATGTTCACGATTTCAATACTGGTATAAAAACTTTAGATCATTAGAGAAAAATTATTGCTTTAAAAAAAAGATAATTTATTAAACGATTGAACTGCTTCTCAATAAAACCTGGAGCTATGAAAAACTTAATGCGTTTACTCCTTGTCTTCAATAAATTGATAAAATTGTGGTATAGATTGCCGTTCGATGATATTTCAATTGTAGCCAATGTCACGACAGATACGAGTCTTTTATGTAGGAAAATAAAAAAAGAATTTATGAAAATTCATTCAAATATTTTTTTTCTATTAAAATCTGATGGCATATCACGATTAGACTCAAGTCTTTGCATAACAAAAAACTAAAATAATGCTCCCGGCGCTCATATAAAAAGTACAAAGACAAACGACTTGTCCGTTTAATACACTCAATGTCTAAATATATAATATGTCCTATTATTGTATTATATAAGTAAATGTTTTTTCTAACTTAAGAGCCTTTCATGTCTTAAGAAATGATGATTCGGTGTCATTGCTATTGAGACCAAAATCTGGTTCACAAACATTTATATCCATTTTTCTCAAACGCATCCACAAAAACATATCTCAATTTTGTTGTTTTGTTGAATAACTATTTTTTTGTTAAGTATAAGTTGTGTTAAAAAATTAAAAGCTTAGAGATGTTGATGAGTGGAGTTTATAATTTAGTTTAAAGTTTGCGTTTTTTCGCTGTTTGTTTTCATGTCTTCTCATTTGATATTTTATTTTTTCAAAAGTCACTAAAAATTATAAATATAGTAATTTCTTGAGCTTAACATTTGATTAATTTGCAAATGTCTGCATAGATATACTGTACAGAGGAGTTCATGAATTTTTTTCGTCTCTCTGTTTTGCAATTTCAAGTCATATCAGTTTCAATGCTATCATTTAGATGTTATGCATATAAGTTAGGTCTGGGTTGGCGTGTCTTTTGGACAATCACGCGATGCCATTAAGATGGATATACTTGTCGTTGTTATGCCTGTTGTGTGCCAAATATACATACCATCAACACAGGAGCCAATTGATACCTTTGCAACTAAGGGTTTCCAAACAAAAACACCACAAAAAAATTGAGATAATTGTCGAGAAATGAAATAATTCTATACTTATTCTTCAATTTGTCTTTTTTAGGCTTTGGAAAAGACTTTTTTGTTCGTTTCTTTAAAATTCGAGTTAATTTTGTTTTTCTCAGTTGAAAAGAGTTCAATGAATTATATTTTATTTTCTTAAAAACATTTTATATACTCTTTTTTTTCTCTTTTTGAATCTTAAAATTTATTTTTATTTTTAATACAATTTATTAATCGATACTCTCTTTTCCTAATCATAAATCAGTTGACCTGATCTGAAAATTTTTTGAGGAATGCGCCAAAAAATTAATGAAAAAAGTGCTTAAATTTTAAACTTATTTCCGTATTTTTAACAGAAATACTTATTTAAAATGCTTACAGTGCTGTGGGTTATGTATTTATATAATTAACGATCGCTTAGTTAATGATTATAATCAGATTAAGTAAACGTAATTAACTTCTAATAAATTAAAAATTATTTAAATTTTATTTTAAAAATCAACACAAATATAATTGCAATTATAAGGAAACTATTAATTAAATAATTATTGAAATTTATGGCAAAATATTTTAATATGTTTTGACATCAAATTTATTGGATATATCATAAAATCGATATAAAATAAATGTTTAAATAAGTTTATTATATAATTTGGATGTTATATATAAAATGAATTATAGGGGAAAAAACTTTTTAAAATTCACTCAAAGTTTTAGTTAATACAGAAGTATATTAAAAGAGACCACAACTGAGTCATTGACTAAAAATGTTTTAATATATGAGAATCTATTGAAACACTATTTCTATTAAATCTAATCAATCACTTGAATGACAATCGAGTAAATCATTTTTCGCTTCTTTATATTAAATCAAAATTTCTTTAGTTCACTATATCTGAAAGTACTTTATATATGTTCAAAAAATATGATTAATTGGTACCAATCAAGTAATCGATTGGTTTATGAATTAAGAATTTATCAAAAAATAGTTTTATTTAATTAAATGAGAAAGTTTTGAGAACTTATGGGAATATTTTTATTCAAATTAGTTACGATTAATGCCTTTATTATTCCTATCCTTACATTATTTCCTCCACTATATTCAAAGTTTTATTTTTTTGTCGATTAGAACTTTTAATATCTTAACTTAAGCTTAACTTTTATTTTATTTGTTTAGAGTTGAGAAACAAATTTCTATACTTTAGATAACAAAAGCTCACATAATATACAATACTTTCTCTATTTTTAGAGAATTTTGTGAATAAAATGTGAGCCAAAAACATCTTTATGTTCAATAAATTTTGTGATAAAGAGTTCTTTTTCCTAGTTTTATCTCACTATACTTTTTTATGTATAGATAACAATATTCTTTTCACAGATTCGCAACTCTTTTCTTGTACTACTCTTTTCATTGACGAACTTTTTTCCTGAATAAAAAAATCTTTTTTCTTGAATTTAAACTTTTATTCGTTTATAATAAAACAAATCTGTTATCTAATAAAAAGTTTGTTTTACTTATAAAAAAATAACTCAAAATTTATATCTACTCTACTTTTGTGTGAGTATCACAAAAAAGAGCTTAAATTAATGTTTGGTTATCGAGTGGTTAAAACGTTTTTGAGAACCTGTAGTCTGTAATTATATGAATTAGAAAAAATACTGAACAAGAAATACTTATTGGTCACAACTACCAGTGCTCTTATTCTGGCTTTTTTGAAATTTCTTTTTGTTTTGTTTTTTTGGTTCATCTCTTTTAAAATTTAGATGAATTAAATTTGTGAAGCAATTTAACAAAACGCACAGTAGTTACTGCTGTTCGCACTAAACATACACTTCCCATACATTTTGCTTCATCTTTAAGACTGGCTTCTGGAGTGTATGACTTGAATACGTTATTAATTTATGGGTTAATTGTAAATGCAATGATTCTATGGTAGTATTAGTTTGTTTAGTTATATAACCAGAAGTCTTAAAGTTATGTCTAATGGCTCTGAATATTGTGAATAATATTTAAAATTTAAATATTTGTTTATTTGATACATATTTATACCATAAAACCCCATAAAAACCTTTAAAACTATACAAAGAATATTAAGAGCGAAAACTGGAATACATTATAAATTAATATATTTTTGCCGAATATAAAGTACAAAAATAAAGCATTTTTTCTTTAATATATTATAAGTAATATTTTAAATTTTGTTTGTAAGACTCGTTAATTATATTAAGTAATACTTAGCACTTCTCTTAAGCACTTCTCGATATTCATAAATTAAATTTTTATTTTTCATATAATTTTTTTATGAAAAAACTTTTTCCTCTTCTCATTTGAACGAATTTAACGAATTAATTATATTGAGTTAATGAAAGCTCTTTATAATTATTTTTTTCTCCTCTCGAAACAAAAGTAAAACAAAATTAAGGTATAGAGAAAATTATCGCTAACGAGTATTTTAATTAGATGTGCCTCAACTCAGATACTCTTTTTTATATATTTGCAAAAACACAAGAGAGTTAAGTGAATGGAGTGAATGTCCACATTGTTTATCCCAGAATTGTTTAGAAATTTGCACAAAAATCTATTTGTCTTCGAAAATAGGTCTCACAATGAAATGCTTTTATTTAAAGTCTGTGTTTTTGCCCTTTATTTGTATTTTTCTTGTTTTTCTTTCTCACAATTGATCACTGATAGGGCATAAATCTGATGCATGTTTTACATGATAGCTTAGAATTATGGTAGGAAAATGCAGTAAACCATCAAAAACCAATTGAAAACCCACTACACTTTTTCCCCTATCAAATACTTTGCAAATACATTATTATCTATATTTTGAGTTTGAATTCAAATGTGAATTTCATTTTTCCAGAACATACATCTCATCTCTATTTGTTTCTTTTTGAACCCAACAGACAAAAACTAAAAAAAGTTTTGATACCACACAATAGATTTTTGAAAGCGAAAAACGGCGATATAAAAGTGATATATAGTCAATATGATTGACTTTCCAGTGCCTGAGGACAAATGAAAGTCTATAACCATCGGTATTGAATTGCTTTAGTTCTTACTGTATATCCCTCTGACTTCTAATATAAAATTATCATTTGTTGCGGCCTTTTGTTGATAACATTTCACGTTCTGGTCTTTTGAATTGTATGATTCATGTCATAGAAATTCAGCACTTTATGAGTTTTCCATTATATTGTATTTGCTTTTCATTCATATCTTATATAAAATATTTTGAGAACTCTTTTCAATTTGAAACTCAATCAAAATTCGATCTCTTATTTTGTGATAGATTTGAAAAATGTTTGCATAACTTTTACGCCAATATAATTAAAGTTTGCATTTTATACTGTAATACCATTTAAATAAGAGTCAAATTTCCGATTCTTTTTCGTAATTCTTGTTTTTGTTACAAAGTTTTAATGTTTTAATTTGGAGAGAAGAGGAAAGAGAAAAAGCGAAAGTATTGTGTTGTTATCAAAAGTTTTATTATTCATTCGTGAATTCCTTTTAGCGCTAATAATACTAAACAAAGTATTCTTTTAATATCCGTTACATAGTTTTTCAGACTCTAAGTAACAAATTCTGATGCATTTCAAACACATTCTCTACGCACTGTCACGACTATTGAGTCTCCCCACCTGTCCTGTTGCGAAACCATTGCAATTATTAACTAAAAATAAAACACAATTTTAATTACAAAAATTACATAAATCTCATCTTATTTTAACAGATCGTCCGCGATATTGGACAGCGTATGCCTGTGAAGGTAATCAACTACAGATCAGCTGCGATGAGGGCACAGTAATCCATCTGATAAGAGCCAATTATGGCAGGTTTAGTATATCTATTTGCAATGAGCATGGCAATCTAGATTGGAGTGTCGATTGCACATCGCACCGGTCTTATTATGTAATCGCCAACAGGTAATATACATTCACTACAATATTTAATTAATCATATTTACAAATGCTTTTACATTTGGCTCATATATAAAGTTTGTTAAATATTAAAATCTATACAAATAGCGATTCGATGATATATTTTCTCAGAGTTTTGTTTATTTATTATCGAAATATTTAAATTTTTATCAGTTATTAATTTAAAATTCTGTTAACGAGTTATCAAGTAATGAAAAACAGCAGCAATTATTTGCTAATCATATTTATAATCGTTTTATTTAAATCTTATATCAATTTTTTTAATTATTTATTTTAATGATATAATTATTTTGTTATTTAAATGAATTGATTTTAATCTACAGAAAAGGCTTTTAATTTTTTTTTACTTTTTCAAAGTTTCAAATTTCGTTTCGTCAATATTAGTTCACATGCATTAGTTTGTGAACTAATTTGTAATCCAAATTAAATATAATCTTAAGTAAATCCAATGGCATTAAATGAAGTATTTTTGCTTTAAAAAAGTATTTTAATTTAATTGAATTTAATTATTAATTGAGAGAAAAGTTTTCTTTTTGAGGTTTATTTTACTGAAATCTCATTTATATAATTAGTTTCATAGTTAAGGAAAATATATTCAGAAGTGATAAATATTTCATTTGAGTGCAAAATAAACTCTCCTGCGGTGTGAACACAATGAGATAGACAATAGTAAGCGAGTGGTAGCAAAGGAGAAAAAATTGTATAAATAAATAAAACTCTAAATATAATGTATTGTTGTGTTGATAATAATAGGAGAAAACCATTATTTATCTAATAATGATTTGGTATCAAATGTGTTGATAATATCAATATATAAGAGAAAAAATATTTTGTTTTTATTCTTCGCAGATGTAAATTGAAAAGCGATTGTGTGATACCAGTGAGTAGCGACCTCTTCATAGAGGATCCCTGTCCTGGCACTCATAAATACTTAGAAGTGCAATATCGATGTATGGCTAAAATGTTTAACCAGTCATACATTTTAGGTTTGTGTCCCAATTATCTCAAGTGAATTGTCTTTTTTATAGCCATAAAAAACATAATTCACTGGCTTTTAAAACTACTGCAATTCTAAAGCCTTCCCTATTGTTAATAATTGTTAATAATTAATGACATAATTTTTCCATCCATTTCCTACTAATCGTCTTCTGTAACGATTACGAGTGTCCGCTATTCTGTACGATTGTGTGAAAAAAATTGTTTGTCTGTGTCTTAATTGATGACTATTTTTAACCTCCATTTAAACTGATATTAATTATTGTTGATATTAGTATCGTTTCAATGATTTTAGACAATCGGTTAGGAATTGTTTTTTCTCTCAGTTCAAAGAATTTTTTCCGATTCCTTTTCCCCCACGAAATCTACTTTTTTGTAACTGTCTTTCAGTACTAATTTCTTGGAAAGAATTTTTCATTTAATTGAAGTCATATATAAATTATAAAAAGATTGCGAATATCTGATTGTAAGTCAGATTATATGCAACAAAATAATGAGTTATTCGTATATTTAGTATTTTTTTCTCTTCTTTTTTAAATTCTTACAAATATTTTTCTTCGAGCACTAAAAAGAATGAAATTTTTCCTGTTTTCGATCAAACCCTAAGCCTTGGAATGGTTTATACAAATGAAATGGATTTTAGTAAAGAAAAAATTCTTCGCTCTTATCATTTATATCAGGATTCAAGTCATATAAAACTTAAGATTGATTGACATTCTTAACAAAAATAAAACTCCAGTTGACAAAAATGATTGCTTTTAATCATGAGTTGCATTCTCTCAATATTATCGATTAAATAGTTACTCGTTTTATAACTAATAATAAATAAAAAGAAATATGAGTTTCATTTGAAGATTTTTTTATTGTTCAACAAATAAATTTCAATTAAACCATAAATAGAGTTAAGAAATTTGTGTTAAACTAATTTAATGTAATTAAGGGTAAAAATATTGTTTATTAACTTTAAGCGCAGAATTCATCCAAAGCTAAGATTTATTATTTTATGGGCTTATGTTCTAATCATTAATTTATGAGATTTTTAATTTTGTTGGACGTCATGTCTCTCAAAGCCTTCATTAAATAAAACAATTCAATTGGTTTTTCACTATTAAGTTTGCTCATCACCTGTTATTGATTGGGTTTTTGTATTAGACAACCAAAAATAACAAGCTTTCAAATGAGTGGAAAAGTGGTTGTATTAGCAGACATTTGATTAAGATCTAAAACACATTTTAATTTTGTTTATTTTTAATGAATTTCTTTACAAATTTTTAGACTTTCTTAATGATGAATAAGTCAATTAAGTGTAGCGATGGACTAATTTTCAGACTAATCTTATTTTGTATTATTATATATAATAAGTAGTACAGTAGATCTTATTAGTGATCCCATCGCTCGACATTATCACATAAATCGTTGAGATTTTTTTTATTGATGTATAGTTCGAGATCAGGGATGAGCCGCCTTTGCAGCTCTTAATTAGTTGTTTTATAAGTTTTCATAAATTTATTTTCCATTCTCTCTCTTTCTCTCTCTCTCTCTCTCTCTCCCTCCCCTCTTCTCTCTACTCTCTGCTCTCTTTTTCCCCAATATTTCAAAGTATTGCATAAAAAGAGCAAATTTTATTAAAAATAATTGATTAAAATCTACTTTTAAGGTCATTATCGCGGGGTCTAATTAATCTTGAATGTCCTTAAGTGTCATTCTTTTGTAGTACTGCTACAGTACTAACGAGTTAGTGTTGATTAACACAAACAACTATTAATATATTTCATTATTTTTAATTTGAAATACTTTCTTCTTCTTCTTTTGCAAACTCTTTCAGCTTTTATTCTGTTAATTGAATGAATTTTTTGGTAAAAACTAATTTTGTTTTTATTACCAATATTTTATTGAGTGAATACCCTTGAAATTGAATTACACTTTAGAAGGTTAAGAATTACATGAGTTTGCATTTAAATGTGAAACTATGAATACTAATTGATTTTTTTAAAACTATTATCATTATATCTAAATTTAAGCC
>JAQGCF010000003.1:0-24050 GCA_034699405.1 Hermanniella punctulata | reverse complement strand
AGAAACGTATTTAAGTATTTTGTAAAATATTAATTAATTGAGCTCAGGGCGGTCAAAATCTGTAAAAATGTTCAAAATATTTTATCTTATATTTGTGTTAATACAAATGACACAACACAGGCATAAACTTAGATTCTTTAGAAAGGATATTAAAATCTCTACAAAGTTGTCATAGGTCAGATTTACCTAACCTGTTTTCTTTTTATTCTGTTGATCAAAATGATATTTTTATTAGTGTTTTATAAGATATTTTGATATATTTCTATCTAATGGAGTCTCACCTATTTTGGGAATGACCGTACAGTATATGGCTTAAAATCATTGACTTTTAATAGTAACTGTAAAATAAATCATTGAACAAAAGATTCATTACATAAATAATTAAACTTTATTTAAGTTATCAATAATTAACAAAAATAATAATAAATAAAACTATAATTAAATAATTAATACAAAAAACAAAATCAGCCGAAATAGAGTTTATCCACACCATAATGCATGGGTAAGTATTTGGAGCCATCGGTCGAGTAATAAACAAATTTAAAATTCTTTATTCGAGGAAATTGTTTCCATTCGTCGGAATCGCAAACTCTGGCAATAATTTTCAAGTCATCATTGGTTTTACGGAACGAAAGCAGAGGTGTCTGAAAGGCCGGCGAAACGACTAATTCGATGTCTAGTAATTTGAGTCGAGTCAGGGATGAGATGCCATCGAATATATCGTACGGTATTGTCATTCGCTTGATATACAAGTTCTCCAAATGAGTCAAAGCGTTCAAAAACTTCCAGAAACCCAAACACTCGTACAAATAGAGTGACTGCAAATCCAAGTTTTTAATTCGAGGCATTCGGTCAAAAATGGTGCCCAACGTGTCGTCCGATACGTGAATATTACGCAAACTTAACGTTTCGAGAGATTTGGAACCGCTTTCGAATATCGCAAAAAGAGAGCCATCCATTCGGTCACCAAAATTCGATTGACTTATCGAAAGGTACACCAATTGAGTCAATTTTGTCAACAATTTGATTGACTTTTTGGGCACAAAAAGAGTGTCGATTACCACAAATAATTGCTTCAAATTAACGAATTTATTACTAATTAAATCGATTCCAATCGAAGACAAACCAAAACTAACGGATAATCTACTTATTTGTTGTTCACTTCCAACCGCCAAATGTTTCAGAATCTCATCATTTCGGGAATAATGTTGGGGATCAACGAGTGGTGGTATCTCTCCCTCGTATTCTTCATAATCTTCTGGTTCGGACCAATACTCTTCTTCGTAATCCTCATAATCTGACAGCGAGACTGTCCGCTCATATATGTGATTATGGTATCGATTGCGGGAGTGTTGACACAGAGGCCAAGGTTCGCACTCTATGTTACAAATCTCAATACATTTTAAATTTGCATTTTTGACGATATTTTCGACCAAAATCTCGTCCATTACATTAACGGACAGTTCCCGGAGTTGAGGACAGTTTTCGACCAATATTTGGATCAGTTCTGAATGGATTGGACCGCAAATATTTAGATGCAATAATTTGGGACCAATTATGTCGACCAAAGACATCCATTTGGTTCTAATTGCGTGATTGACGTCTTTGGAGCGTTTGAAGGCTCCGACGATATTACCCGTTAAGTTGTACTTACGGTAATCGAGTTCGTAGTCAGACTCATGACAGATGTCGAGGAATCGGAGTCTAAAACACTCCAACTGTGGGCAAAGCAAAACAATGCCACAGATCTGGTCTATAGTGAGGGAAACTTCAACGAACTGAAGACATCGAATGTTCGGAAATCGGGGAATGATTTCGGGTAACGATTCAGCAGAAAGTTTTGGGTATGTATTAATGTCCAGCACTCTATTGAGCCGGTCATAACCCATATGACGAGTGTCTGAACACCACTTATAGCCTGCGATTTCTCCGAACGTAATGGAAGTGATCTCTTGAGCCAATAGTTGGCGAATTAATGTCTGCCATCGTTTGCAAACCAGTTCTCCGATTAGTATTAATTCATTTGATGTAATATATTTGAAGACTTCTTTTAATACGTAATCATTCATATAATTGATTTCAATGATTTCATTATATTTGAAACTCATTTCTAATTATATTAAACATTAATTAAGGATTAAAACTAACCCAAACTAAGACTGAATACCAATTGAAACTTACTCTCAATCTATCGATACATAGAATTGAATAGAAATACTTAAAAAGTTTAAGTCTTTAAGCACTTAAATCAAAACTAATGACTCTATTCTTCTAAAGTTTTATGTATTTCTTATGCATTTTCACTAACAGGCTATTAGGCTATTATGATCAGAACAGATAAAACTAAACTTTTGGACTCACACTTGAGGTATCCGATGAACGTGCACTCAAAAACGTTTATTATGAACCTGATTATAGTAAACCTTAAGTGTAAACCCGGTTATTGTGTATAAGGTTTAAAATTCGATACATTAATAGTGCATTTGTGCAAATATTTAGGTGAGTGGACATTGGGTGGACAGTGAGTGACTCTATTCAAAAAGCAAGTAAATGAAAGAAAATAAAAGAAAAATCAGTAAATTTTAATAAGATTTATATTTTAGTGCAATGTATTCGATGTCTAATGCATAACAGCTTTTACAGCAGTTATGTTATTCATAATCAAACACTTATTGGATTCTTGTCTACGTAAATATCGTATTATTGAGACATTAGCGGTCATTCACACGGCATATACCGGTATTGGACTCAAACGATGATTGAATTAAGTAATGATTTTTATAATAATTATTATATTTTATAACAAATCAATTATTGTTTTAATCAATTGGTGTCCAAAAAAGTTTTTAGTTATAATATCTGGAGTGCTATCAATCAAATCATTTTTTAATTTCATAATGAATTTAAAAATAAATGCATTCATTGAATGAGATTTTGATATTATTAAAGGTTTTGTTACCAAAAATATGAATAAATTATTTATAGGAAAAAAGAGAAAAAATTTAATGAATTAATAATGACATGAATTTTGATAATTATAACTATAATTGCGGTTTAGGCGAAAAATTGCAAACACTGGAGACTCGCCTTAATTGATATTAATATATTAAAATAGATTATAATCACATGAATGCCGTTAATTGAGTTTTTCATTATTAAAAGTTTCATAATTTGATTACATTTTTCTTCAAACAAATTATTGAATGCATTCCAAAACTATTATGATTTGAAGCATAAGTTTTTGTTATAAAAATTTATTAATAAATCGAATCCTTTTTTAATTTATTTTATGAATAAATGAATAATTGATATGAAAACTAAGTTATTTTTGAGCCCTTTGTGTTCTAACACTGTAGTGGCAATACTTCACTACTTATTGTTTAATTAACAAACTTTTAGCGCAGGAATTACTTCCGGAACAGTGATCTTGAATTAAACAATGAAAACAGACTCATATTATTTACTGTTAATAATAAATAAGTGCATTCTTTTCCACAATTTTTATTATATAACTAATATAGTATATGTGCTCTAATGCAGTATATCATGGCTTATAACTAATTTAATGAGATTATCAAAATTTAGCTCATGTTTTACTCATAGCCTCTCTTTCCTCTCCATCTCCCAGTGCTATAGTGTTAGCTATGTGTTCATAGTGAGTATGGAATCATATTATAGCCCATCGATGCGAACGAATTGCATTTCATAGCTGACAATCCATTTGCGAGATTCGAGTTTTTAAATTCACAATATCTCGACTCAACTCAATATAATTCCTTTCCTACCCATCAAAATATTGTAAAGTTTTCTTTTTTCCTCTTATTTTTGCTACTTATATATAGAATCCATTTTGCACTTCAGTAACGGTTTGTTTGAAAATCTTTAAATTCGTGTTTTTTCTGTAGTCATCAAAACTTTCGATAAGATTTCGGAAGTTTTTGAACCGATTTTTTTATAACGCATTAAATTTATTAATTTAATGAATAATTTTGATTTATATTAAACTCTGTTTTGTAATAAATTTTATAAAAAATTTGATCAAAGCTTTACATTATATTAACTTAAATTTAATATATATTTTACACTTTTCTTACCCTAAAATGCAATTCTATAGTCTGTCAGAAGAGCTTTATTTCATTGATAGGTTTAGTTTATGTATTAAATAAAGTTATTCAATATATTGTATATGAAAACAGTTGAACTCATCATTAATTGTGAACATGACTGCTATTATTCTCTCACATCTTCAGCTCTAAAAACTAATCTTAAATTTAAAATTCTTCACAAAGAAATGACAGACAGTTTGGATAAAATGCAAATAAATTTAATGCTCAGAACAAGAGAGAGAGAGGAGAGAGAGAGTTAGAGTGCGAGAGAGAGTTAGAGTGCGAGAGAGAGTTAGAGTGCGAGAGAGAGAGAGAGCGAGAGAGAGAGCGAGAGAGAGAGAGAGCGAGAGAGAGAGCGAGAGAGAAAATTTTGGTGAAAAGCCTTTTTTGATGAAATGCAAGCCTTTATATATTGGTTAGCCTTTGGGGCAAAAAATAAAATTAAGTCTTTGAGCAGCACTTGAAAACAGTGTTAATACCCCTATCTTTTGTTGGATAACTGATTTCCATACAAATGCAATTATAAAGCTCTAAACTGGAGGAAAAGTAGAGTTAAATTTTAAAATCCTCGTCAGTTGCAAACTCTCTGCAAATAAATTTGATTTAGATTTTAAACAGGAATTAAAAATGCCGAATGCGTTGCTGCCTGTGTTGCCTGAATTGTATATGCATTTCATTTTGGAATTTTGCTCTACATTTGAGTTGTTTCCTATCAGACGCTTAACAATTGCAAAAAAAACTTCAGCCAAAATCAAAATAAAATTTATTGAAAAATATAAAAATAAAAATTGAATAAACTTTTTTTAAGCCATTATATCATTTGACGTAAACTTTTCAGACAATTCTTCATTTGAGCTCATATTCGAGGAATGTTCGATAAATTCTTTTTATTTTTATTTTATTTTAGTTTTTCATATAAAACTACTTCTGAAGTGAAGTAAAATACTTTGAAAAAAATTCTTAAATTCTGATTCCCTTTTACTAAAAGTAGTGATAGTAGTGAACAGTAGAGAAGTGGTGACTATTTTGTGAGTCATAAAAGTTTCATTTATTGTGATTTGCACTTTAAAACATAACTATATATCAGACTTAAAGCAATTTTTTAAAACTATTGCCGCAGGTATTACTGCGGGATTACAATTGTATTAAGAGAGTAATGGCACCATTTGCTCTCACTTTCTTTCATTCATCCCTTTGGGTGCGTTTCAAATATTTCACTATTGATTAGATATTCCCCGTTTCGGAGAAATAGTATATATTTTATTAACAGAGAAAATGCAAAAATATGTTAATAAAAACTAATCCTTTTTTGGCTTTGCATTGCATATTACATTACATACGCTTATATGGCTTGCACTGGTATCTCATATACTGGATAGATGTAGAGAGTACTCTCCTATCCAGTGAAGTACTTCATTATAAATATGATAAAACAGTGAAAGTTTTGTTCTTAATTATCTCTGGTTTAGCTTTGGATGATATAAGAGCTCATTTGCAAACTTCTCAAAATTACTCCCTGTATTGCATTCAGATTTTTTCATATTTAAAGATTAATACTCACTCTTAAAAGCGCTGGCAATAAGTTTTGAAATAAAGAATAAATCATTAATGAAATAAATGCTATAATTCGATGAAATAATTATCTAAAAGTCGCTTAACTTTCGTTTCACTAACGATTGAAATTAATTTCGAAAGCAATGGATATTTGAATAATTAGTTTTTTCGGCTAAAATTAACAGAAATTATTCAATCAAAATGATTGATATGAATTCCAAGAGAACTCCACTCTTGAGAGACCATAATTGATGTCGCGCTAAATCTGATGCTATGATATTATTTTCAAATCAATCATATTTTTCATATCTCGTAATGATTTTCTGATCCCTTATTCTCGAGTTTTAGGCTCTGAATAGTTTGAGAAAAGCCTTAATTAAAAGCTAAACCTCATTAACAAACATAATAATCAGATTCGCTGTAATTATAGAGGAGTTTAGACTTAAATCCAAACAAAGCTATGATATGAGAGAAAAATTAATAGAAATTATTTTGAATTCAAATTCTTTTATTAATTCACAAAATGAATAAAACATTAAAAACAAATACAAATAAATAAATTTATTAGAAGTCAAATATACACTACATTTTGAATGTCTTTTCTTTTAAAAGTTAGCACTTATTTGATAATAACTAATATTTACATAATTAGCACTAAAATTGATTTTACAATAGTTTTTGTTTAAATGTCTTAAATATTTATATAATAATAATAGTAGTAATCAAAAGTCAACTCAGTTTTTAAGTTAATAATCATTTGTTTCAATGATTTTTCTCTTTGATATGACTTTATTTAAATAACTTTAATAAACTTTATTTGCAGTTAATTTCAATTATTATTATTTCAATTATTATATCGCACTTTGATTTTGAGCAAAAACAACAAAAATACATAATTTTCTTCATATTCTTAAAACATTTGAATCATTAACTCATTTGTCTTCTTCTTTGTTGTTATGATAATCTCATTAAATGAAGAATATTTTTCTCATAAAAAGCTAGTCTTTTGAATGTCTTTTTACACTATTATTATTAGTTTATGTAATATTAATAATAATAAGAATAAACTGCAAAATAAAACGGATAGTTAGATATCACCAGAAGATTGAATTCATTAAAGAACTTGTGATAAGTCTGTCACTGAATGGCATTAGTGTCTGCAAAGTCTTGTGGCAAACACAACAGTAATTCATCATTAGATTGATGTCATGTAATGAATAATTTAATAAATGAAAAATTCATTGTCAGTCATAATATTCACATTAATATTAAAAAATATGTATTAAGAAGTGATGCACACAATCATTGTTTATCATCACTTCCATCACTTCCTCACTATTTAATCCCATAACTGACTAGTAATTCAAATCAATTACTTTAATAAA
This sequence comes from Hermanniella punctulata, assembly GCA_034699405.1. Classification (NCBI taxonomy): domain Eukaryota; kingdom Metazoa; phylum Arthropoda; class Arachnida; order Sarcoptiformes; family Hermanniellidae; genus Hermanniella; species Hermanniella punctulata. The sequence continues at coordinate 17,005 of JAQGCF010000003.1, read as the reverse complement.
AGTTTATTTATTTTTTAATTAAAACTAAGTCTTGTCTCTCGACAGCCGAACAATCCATTTGTCTTCCGTTCACTCTTTTGTAGAGTTTTTTTTATATAATAATTCGTTTTTAGAGTTTTTGTGTTTAAGTTTTGTGCAAAAAATTAAACTTATTTTTATTTCAATAATTTTGTTGTCGTTTTTGTTGAGTAAAAAATTAATTTATTTTTTGTTAATTAATATTTAATTAAAGCTCTTTACTATCCATCCATTGTTTTAGATTATTTGCGATCGACCGACCATTTGATCTCCAGAGTCGTTGAATTTGATGAGCGTTGGTGTGAACTGCTGTTGAGGTCGCGTATGATTGGACTCATTATCATATATTTGTGAACTTATATTATCGGTTCCATTGCTGGTCACTGATTGTAATGAAGTTCGGGTACAGATATTAGAGGCCGAGTGATTGGTATCTGTGGACCGTTCGTCCAGTGAACTACATTCAGACGAGTTGTTTGTCGATGGAGTTAATGCCATCGCTTCGTTGGATACACTCAAGTGATCGACAACTGAAGAATTGTTGTCTAATAGAAAGTCAGAGAAATTATTTGATTTACAAATATTACTGTTATTTGTGTTCCGATTCGTCGATAAGTTCGTGGATGAGTTCAGAACCGATGCGGCGATTGTTCTCAAGAGATTGCATTCACTACCGGTGTTTGTCATCTGTAAGTCGCGAAATGCGGGCGCAATGCCTGCGTTCCTGAGTGGCGGCGGGCGAGTCATTCGGGCCGGAGATTCGAACTCACGATAAAACTTATTAGTCCTGTAGTCAGCTCTTTGTGCGGCGTTAAAACAATAACACTCATCATCGATGCACTCGTAGATGTGGTCGGGAAGTGGAGGTCTGAGGGGTGGAGTCTCGTGACTCGACGGCGCTATTTGATAGCCATGTTTTCCCGGGTATATAATTTCTCGCCGGGGTTTTCGTCCGTAAATTATGTTTGATTTGTGTTCGTTTAGGTTATTAGTGGGCACACCGAAAGTGTTACCCGTTTTGTCCATCAGATCATTATCTGTAGACAATGGATGTGTTTGTTTGTGGTACTGCTGCTGATGTTCTAGAGATGAACGAAGACTTCTACGATTGAGTGATTTCGACGCATATGGAGAGTACTTTTGATATGAAGAACTATCTATCAGATGGACATCCGGTGTTATAGATGGGAGACCTGTGCATACAATAAACGATACATTAGTTTTTATGGAAACGGGAGTAAAAAAAAGTTAAGTTTATTCATATTGAGTGAACACTAATCGATATATCGATCAAAATGTGAAAAAGTTGTGGTTTTTGTACTTAAGACTGAATTTAGATTATGAGCAGATATTATGGCTTTAAATATTGAGGCAAACAATTCGATAAGATTCCACTCCATGGCTCTCATGTATTGGGAGTCTGTGGAACACGATTTGGCATAATTTCTAAAATAAATGCTTCCATTGATCGAAATATTTTGATTTTTGTAACACAAAAGTTGATTCAAAATTAGAGAACATTCCAAACAAATAATAGCATTGAATGGAGTTTAGAATCTCTGCTCTTATTATACATATAATGGGTTTTTTCAAACGTATATTTTTATTGATAAAAATTGAAAATGAATTAAATGATTGTTCGAGAGTTTTATTGCATGTGCGGCGAATAGTGTCGGAAACTTTGGATGTCTGTTGCGTTCGTAAACAGGCCTACGATTGTAATAAAGGGCGCTAACAAAGTAGTAGTTGTGTGTATAAAGTAGTCGTGAAAATTGATTGTTTTGATATACAAATAGTAGACTTAACACACATTTTGAGGCATTAATTCTATTTTTTTCAGGACTTCGATTACTTCTTTGGTGGGTATCGTTCGCTCCATTTGTGTTTGTATGCCATCGAATGAGATAATAAATCAATGAAGAACTAAACGAAGCCAAAAGTGATTTGGGATCAAATGAATGGCAATTGTATTGAACAAAGAATTGGTGGCAAACTCGCACTAAACTGTTTTGTAGGTCTCATTCGTTATTAGTTTTGCTATTTTTTATGTTTTTCTCCTTTTTATTCCTCCTCTTCTGCTATGCCTTAAAAATCTTCTTCACTGATCATTATTGAAACGTCAATACATTTACTAAAAAGGGATCAAAAAGTGGTAATATAAGGGTCGATACTAACGGCTTATTCTTTGTTCCCCTCTCTATCTCTCACTTAAGTACAACAATACTACCGAAGAGAACCACTTTTAGAGCAAAAAACAATTTGACGAATGAAAAATGAATGAATAAAACAATAAATGAAGAAAAACACAAAATATTATATAAGAAAATCAATGAAATGATAAAAATATAAAAAAGATTTTATTATTTTTTCATACTATAAGTCAGATAATAGCGCCGAAAGTACCGAAATCGTCGGTATTATCGCCAAAAGCTTATTTTGGAAATTTATTTCCCAATTTTTCCTCTCAGTGCCAGCTATTCTTCTCTCCACATAAAAGAAGTAAATGTTATTTCAAATCCAATGACAATTTTGAGAGAGAGATAGAGAGAGAAGAGGAGACAAAAAATCGAAAATAATGATACAAACGATATGAACACAAGTAAAGCAATCGGTGTTCTGTGATATCATCCCTTTACTCGCTATCATTCTTTCGTTTACTCGTCATTGGATATTATGTTATATATTATGTGATTCATAGCTAACAAAATCAATAAATCATTGCCTTTGACTCTTACACCATATGCCGAGACAACAGTTATGACCACTTAAGGAAAATTGTGACTCTCTTTGTCAATAAAACACTTTGTGCTGTCTTTTCATAAACAGATAGAGTGACAAAATCGATGTTAACTTTGATTAAAATATTTTCACTTATTTCGATAATAACTTATTTAATATATTTCTCATATATAGGAAGCGTTGACTCGAGACGAGATACCACTGTTTTGAAGCATAAATGTTATCAAAAAAAGTGTATATAAGACGCTTAAGAGTAGTAAAAAAAGAGCGAAGAAATGCAATGAAAGTTAAAGTCAACCGGGAATCAGAAGGGAGGAGAACTGACTGTGAGTTTGATATAGGGATCACAGAGTAGTGACGATCACTCACTGAAATGAAAATCGAATTGTGAAATACCGATTCAAATGTGATTCATTGGTTGGTAAGTATTTCTCTCTTATTTTGCTGTGCATTTGGAGTACATATCTATCATCGGGAGATGTGTTTCAGTAGTGATTTCGAAGAGATTAATGTTTGGAATTATTTTTTATGTTTTTATATATCGTCTCACAGTTTAAATAGTTATCAAAATCTATTTTTTGCGATTTTTACGATCGAATAATTCAATTCCATATTTAATATGGAATAGTGTTTCCCTGGACTTCAATGACGGGAAGTTTTTATCTCTCTTATCTGCGATATATTTTTATTATATCTCCATTAACTCTAATTCACTGTGATTTAGGTCCTCTCCTCTCACTGATAGGTTTGGGTAACAGTTTTATTCATAATCTAAATAATGATTGCATTTATGAAATATTGACTCAAATGTGGGAAAAAATATATTTATTTTAGAGATTTGTTGACTTTAATGAACTTCAGATTTGGAAATACTGTTAATGAATACAAATCCTATCCGTCAACTCTTGTTATTAGTAACTTGAGATACGGTTAGATTTGAAGTATACTGTATTTACTGTGTATGTAATGAGAGTATAAGGAATGGCAATCGAACTAATCAAATGGCAGACACAGAGTGGAGGCGAAGAGAATCGAAAAAAAATGGTTAAGACTTTCAAATTAGTTATTACTTAAATTGTGTTCTTAAATGAATGTCAGGTTTAGTTTCGCTTTCATTTCCTCCCAAATTCTTATTTCGTTGTCAGCATTACTAACGATAGTACTGCCTGTGCTTATCTTTGCTATTGGTCTCACCAATAAAAATGATTCAAAAGCAATGGTAATAAAAAAAATCCTTTTTTGAGAGTTAGAGTTATTTAAAATAAGTAAAATAAGTGTTGAAAAGACATACAATAGAGCCATAACAGGGGAAGACTTGTCAGTATTGACATTCAATTTATTCCTATTTTGTTTCAAATATTTTTAAACTAATGGTTTTGAGCCCTCTATTGCCTATCAGAGTGGGCCAACTCTTTAGTTATTTTGGTTGAGTTGTAAAGTGAGTATAGTGTGAACTGACAAATGTCGTCCTCTATTTCTCACCGATTCGATCACATCACCTAAAGCTAAGAAAGCAAGTGAAGCCACTGTTACTATTGCAGGCATCGCAAGCATTTCCATTCCTTCGTTGCCATTCCTTTGCGCTTCACTTACTCCTGAGCTGAGTCTCGTTTTTTCTCTTTGCAAATCGAGAACTGATTTTCGATATGAAGACTATTTCTGTTCTCTGTTTTTTCCTCTAATACACTCACTTCCCTATTCTTGACTTATAGAATATTCTGTAGTCAATAATTTACAGCACTTTTACTCAAAGACTTCTTTTTACACAAAAGACTTATTTTTTAATTAAGAGATTTTTGAAAATAAAATTCAATATTTGTTTGAATAAGAGATTATGAGATCTAATATCAAGTGTTCACTCAATTTATATATAATGATAGAGTCAAGTAATACCTTGTGTGATGAATCCTGTATTGTTGTTGCTCCTGTTGCTCTTTACTAACAATTGCTTGTTGTCCTCCATGGCTCGCATAACGGATTTGTGGTCCTCGTATTGAGGGGGACCTGACTTCGTATTCCAATAATGATATGGCAACTAATGTACAGAAAAAAGAGATAAAACATTGTATTTATTGCTGAAACTAATGCGAAAATTTATATCAAATACATTAAAAAACTTATAACTATTTTCATCAGTAGATTAAACTTTTATGTATAAAAATGTTTTGGTTTTGATATATATTGTCATAAATATAACAATAATTGCAATATTTTATATACAATGCTTTATTGCATTCGATAGTTTTCTCTCTCACTTAAAATATGTTGGGGGTAATGAATGGTAGGGATCACACACGGACTTAAAATGCTAATATCTTCTTTATATTCTTTTGTTGAGTTACTTTTTTTAAGGGGAGTATTTTCACAACTGTTCAGAGAATAAAAATCATTGTGTGAGTGAATCACATGCGGAAAAGGATTAAATGGGATCAGAATTGACTTTTTTCTGAAATGGCAATAATGTGTCGCACAATAACAGAAAAAGTTTACAAAACAAAAGTTTTATTATTGCTGTTCAGTATTTGCACTATATTTTTAAAGACCAGAATTTGAAAGGCTTTTGATTTCTCTCTCATTTTAATTACATTTTGTTCATATATTTTGAGACCCAAGTGATAGAAATTGTTATTTCTAATAATTTTTTCCATTATTTAAATCTATTTTTTCTATTCCCAAACGTGAAGCGAATTTCAAGTATGAAATTATCATTACTTTCAAACTCATAATCTTCTCATTCTTTTTGGGAATTAATTCAAAATCTTTATAATCTTATGAGAGATTCCAATGATTTCAAAGCGAAATAACTTTGGAATCAAAGAAAAATTCTTAATATTTATCGCAATAGAAAACTATTTATCAAAAAATATTGCAAAATATTCTCTCATTCATTGAACTGAGAGAATGCGATTCCGGTAATAATAGACGTATTTCCGTAGAGATAGCATTGAAAAAGTCTGACTACGAATCATAAAAAAAATATTAACAATGTTTTCGCTATTAAAAGGAGTGTATTTTAAGGTGAATAACAAATATAAAGAGGGGATAGAATTGAATCGTGTGTTCGCATGAATAACACTAAGCAATAGAGCACGGGGAGGACTGAATGTGAAAGAAAAAAATCGTACACAATGTCATTCTTGGATATAAAAAAATATATCTATTCTTAACTATAAAAAACAGTCAAATATTGTCTGTATTTAGTTTTGATACTATATTTTCGTATGAAAACATTCGATTACTGCTTAAAAAAAGTTAAAATTTTGCACTTAAAGCCTTTGTAGGCATTATTTATTACAATAATGTCTGACATCAAGAGTAGGGCAAACGTTAATCATCAGAGAACCGGAATTTAGTGAAATAGAGTCATACAAAAAATGTTAGTAAACTTAAACTCTTTTTTTACTCTATTTTTTGTTGAAAAAAGTGGAAATTTTTAGGCATAAGAGAAATCAATAGTAGTGTCTGAAATGAAATAAAGTTCTGTAATATTCGGTTAATGGAGCTGTAGATCAAATTGCACTTAAACCAAAAGAAAAAGAAATTAAGATTTTTTCGCTTTAGAAGCAAAAATCGATGTGTGATGTGTGCGTTCTGTGCCCATAGAGTATAACAGTTTAATCCAATATTTTATGCCATAAATTATGGGGTTTTTAGTTTAGAATTATTTTTTTTTTCATTTATGAGAAAAGTTTTTTGGATTTTTTTTTTGTTAATTAATGAATGCATTTGAAAAAGAGTGAAATTTTTGATTATGGATAACATAATACTACCCATAAAATAATAGTAGAGAAGCAGATAATCTACTGAATCCCGTTTCAAGAGTGGCAAATACTGTACAGCAATACGTTTGTCATTAATAATCAGTAGAAATGGTATTAAATGAAAGCTCAAGTCAAAAGCCATGCATTAGTTTATTTGTGGGGGGAAAAGCGTGAGTCGAGTGTTAAAGCAAATCAAACAAAAATTAGTGAAAAAACTAAAAATAAGTTAAATTTTAGGAAAAACACGATTTTATATAATTGTGTAATAAATTAGATTTTAAAATATTTTTGGCAAAACATTGAGTCAAACATTTGATAAATAAGGAAGTCTTGGGAGACAATGGAAGAGAATAGGTAGGAAAAGTTGTGGTATTAGGGAAACAAAGCAATAGCGCATAAAACACAAGATATTCAGACATTCGGTGCAGTTGTGAGGAGTGTGAGTGCAGAGGTGTGTGCAATACCTGGTGGGGGAGTTTGATAAGTGAGATGACTCTGAGTATTGGTACCCACACTGAGCTGTTGGAGAGATCCGCCACTGGATGGCTGTGAGCCCTTGTGATGATGACCAGAAGGTCTGATCATTGGCGACGGCGGAGCCATCACTCCATTGGCTGCGATCGTAAACAAGTGCTCGGTTTGTCCCGTCTGTATGGCGTCCGGTGGCAGTGGTTTTGAGCTCCGAATGCAAGGCAACCAAGAGGTGTCTGACATTGATTTATGTATTCCATCGCGTATTTTGTCATTTGTTGTATGTCTTTAAGAGAGAAAAAAGTTTAAAATAAAAAAACAATTATTTTTTCGAATCAATAATAAAAGCAAAACTAAAACTAAAATTTATGACAAACGCCACTAATATTATGATTTATTTGTGACGCAAAAAACTCATATCCTTTCGCTAAAGCTCTGTCACTGTATCCCATCTTCCATTCAATTTAGAAAAATATTTACCCATTTATATAACATTACGTAATGTAGAGGTTTTGAAAAATTGCAGACAATATCTGTTCATTCCTTATATTTGATATTTGATTCCATATTTTTATCCCTATTTCGCGTGCGCTCAGAGATGGTGTGCGAACACCAAATTTAATACCATTTGCTATACTATTACTACTATTACTGTATTATTCTTTGTGTAATTTTTCTTGATTTCGGGATTTGCATTAGAAGTGAGAAAAAGGAAAACATTTCTCTTATAGTGTTGTCATAGTGTGTGCATTTGCATCCATACAACTCCCAAAGAGATTATACTTTTACCCATCTATCCATTTATCATCTTTTCATTCTCTAACTATCATCAAATGGTCCTCTATTTGAAGCGTAGGTATTGTCTCACCCAAACTCCGAATTAATCATCAATTGTTCGTAATTTACATAAAATGAAAAACTTTTGACTCATAAACAGGATTTTTATTAGGTTTCAAAAACTGCTTATCATTGATATTAACTTTTTTAGTGCCTATTCTTTTGTGAACTCTGTGTTAACACTTCATAATAAATTATTTTCATAATTAATTAATTTAATTAAAGCGAAAGATATGGCAAAAGATTTTCTGATGAGTAGATTAATAGACTGAATGGCTCTTCAAATATCTCTCAATCGCCTAATTATAAAATAATTATATTAAGACAATCAAAACAAAGCGAACTTTTGAACTCTTTTTCAGGTCATTCACTAAAAAGTTATAAAACACTAAAATTAATAATTTGTTTATGTTTTCACTTCACTGGGTTTTATTAGATTTAATCAAATGTTTCGACATTTGTATTGAAGACGATATTTCCAAAACAACTATTGATTTGAAGTAAAAACTATTTATATTTTGATGTATGGGGTCATCAAAAGAATATATTTTTAAGAACTATCGGTATTTGCTCTAAATTTTTGTCTGTAATAGCGCACAAAACCCTACGTAATAATACCGCTTCTTTTGATCGATAAAACTTATACTTACCTTAACTTAATAACAGATCAGAACATACATTAAATATCAGACATTTTTTACATTTACAATAGCTTTCGTTTAAAAAGTTTTTATTTCCACCCAATTTTGTTACTACTATTGGAGCTTTTTGGGGGCTATTGGGTCAACAAATCAAATAGTTTTTTTTTAATAACAAGTCTCTAAATTAATACAATTGCAAACCTGTTATTATCCATTAAAACTAATTCGTCTTATTTTGGTTTATTAGAAGGTTTTCTCGTTTAAAAAATAAAAAAAAAGTAAAAATTTGTTAACATTTAAGATATTTATTCCTTTCCTCTTATACTTAATATTTTAAAAGTGCGAAAAGTCGATCAAAATCTCATTTACTCCAAATCCGATTGTAGTAATAAATATTGACAGCTCTGCGAATGAGTTTTACAATTAAAGAGTTGTCTGTATTTGCTTTAGATAACAGATTTTTATTTATGTTTTTTTACAGTTTTTTAAAATCTAGTTTCAGATTAAAAATATATTTTAATAAAATCCAAACCAATCATTCAAAATGAGACTAAATTTTTTTGATAACCGATTTTGATAGGCTTTGGGTTCAATGGATTTGAGATAAGAATATATTCAGAGGTTATTTAATTTTGATATATATTTAAAAAGAGAATAAAAACATAATAATTGGATACAAAGCGCTCTTTTTCTTAAGTAAAAGTAATTTATATTAATGACAGCCTTTTCTGAATCTTTACTTAAAATCAATTCTTTATTGATTTTATTTGATTTGATTTATTCATTCATTTTATGGATGTTTTTCATAAATGGTTCCATAAATCTTAAACCAGACTATTATAGAAAAGTCTATATTCTTCGAAACACGAGATATAATACTTCTAAAGACCCGGAAATTCATGTTTTGTAGACTTATATGAATATTAAAAAAATTATTCACAGAATCTCATGTGTCATAAGAACTAAATCGGATAAAAGTCTCGATTCTCATGTTTAACGCGTTAGTCCTTGTAATTTGCATATGGGGTCAAAGGAATCACTATTTTCCTAACATAATATTAAAGAGTGTTTTCTTCGAGTAATGCATGAGTTTATCGACGAAACTATAAAAACAATTACTGTATTAAGAAAAATGGCGTTTTGTGGGGATTTTAGAGAATTCAAATGATTATTTGTTTTTTATATTTTGTGGCAAAACCTCACTTTAAGTCATAAATTGATTTAAGTGAAAGTTTTCCGCATTATATAATTTTATGGATATAACGTAAATCTTAAGAAATATCGGCGAATAAAATGCACTAAATCTGAAAATCACTCAAAACGAGTAGAAATAGTACTAAAGATTTTGTCATTTTTCTCATTTAATTTGTTTAATGCATTACTACTCGAGCCAAAACTTTTTTGATCAAAATTAATAATAAAATAGTAGTAAAGAACTCAAATTACTTACCGAACAAATAGAAATAGAGCTATAGTTAGTGTAACGAAGGCAAGGGCTGCGATGCAACCAATATATATAACATATCGAGTGGAGTCGTCGTCCACAATAGCCGGTGCCTAATATAATAGAAAATGAAAGAATAAATTGTTTGAGTTTGAAAATGAAGAGAAGACGAGCAAAAAAGTGATAAAATTTCCTTTTCTTCTACTTTTAAATAAAAAAACATTTCATATAAAGAGAAAAAACGTTTCGAAGTTTATAAAGGGATAAAAAGATAGACTTTGAAAGAGACCTAAAATAGAGAACAAAAGTTGGTCTACAAAATAGATAGAGTGAAGAAATATATAGTGAATAAATGACGGGAGAGAGAGAGAGAGAGAGAGAAGAGTTTAGAGAAGGAAAAATCGATAGTCTGTCCAAAAAACTAAGAATGAGTTAAACTAAACTAAAATAAGAAAAGGGAATAAAGATTTCTCTCCTTTAGCTCCAGTAGTAAACTTGAAAATAGTGAATGTTTTTACTTCTCTAACACAATGTTAAAGGAATGATCTTTTTATTTATGAACTTTGGATTCAGTAGCTTTCGGTGCGATAAAAGTTTAGGTAAAGGTTTTGAGGACAAAAAGAGTGAACTCATGTGAAGTTTAATCAATTCTTTGTTATTCATGTTTGATATATATATAAATGAAATGAGAGGTAGGAAAATGAAAATTGACTCAAGAAGTAATCGCAAATTATTAATGCTATTCACTACAGTTATTATAGTGAGAGTTATTCCACTATATGTTTGTCGGTTATGTTGTTATCAATAATAGAGTATTTATGACAACAGTAAGAGAATCAAACAGACTCTACACTCACTCATCAATTATTGTCATCTCATTTGCTATTATATAATATATATTTAGTTCACATCTGATATAAGCCTAAGTTGAGTGACGGCACCAAAAAACTAATTTAATTATCATTGCTTTCAAATATTTATGGTATGTCTCTGTCTTAGTGTCTGTATATAAAACTTTAATTCTCATCAGAACTTACAGTCATTGCAATGAAATTAAATTCCCGACAGAAATGAAATTAATTTGTTTCCAAAAATATTTCCCTAAACCAAAACCTGAGAACAAATTAATCACTAATTTTTTTCCACTCATTTCTAACATATTTTAAAAAGTGTTCCCATTTTATAATTCCTAATGTTTTGCGGTATTAATAGTTAATCACGATTTTGATTCACATTAATTGCATTCAAATGTTTAGATATGTGTAAAAAACATATTTTTTAAATACATTTTTCCTTAAGTTTCAGTAATAAAAAATTGTTTTTTTAACTCTCAATCAAAGGCTCGCAATCACTCAAATGTGATGTAAGAGAATTGCATTGAATAGAAAAATATTGTCCAAAAAATTAATAGTTTTGTAGATAAAGAAATGTAATAATATTGAAGTGTTTACAAATCAGATGTTCTCCAAAATGAGGTCAAAATCAGAAATGATTTCGAGAAATAAGTTAAAGTAGTTGTGAATAAAAGAAAAAGAAATGAGAAAAAAGCTATCAATTGATCCATACTTTGCCACTATTGATATCCATGAGGAGAGCAAAACTGGTCAAGTGATTGCAATTGCAGAGTGTGTGAGATTTGTTGTGCTCCAGAAGCCAACAACCATCTGATGACCACTCACTGTAAAATAGCAATACATTAAATATCTCTTTCATGTGATTGTGTTCACTGTGTCCAAACTGTTGCCCTAAACTTCTCTTAGATATGTTTGGCTCATAACTTATTGGGTGCGCTCGCAATACAAATGTTAGGCAATTCCATTAAGATAGCAATCTTAGGCTTTCAATAGTAATTTTCTCCATATACTGTAGTAAGTAATACCCTATTTCTCCACTTGTAATCAGTGATCATTATTATGCCTTTTGTCGTACATTTAGCTTAATATTAGTAAAAGAAATATTAAAAACATTTCTTTTTATTTATTTGTGTTTAGACTTTCATAACATTAAATATAAATCAATTGAACTCTAATGTCATAAAAATGGGATTTTCAATGGTTTTTATGACTGTTTTATCAGATATTAGATATAATGTACTACTGGTATTGAAACGCCTAAGAGTTTCAAATGTTCAAATGTCAATTCAGATAAAGAGAATCACTAGTAGACATGTCACTAACACTTTATTCTCACCAAAATTAGGTTTCAAAGTGTCATTTTTTGTCACTGTGTGTCCAAATGTGTCGATAACTTCAGTATATATTATATTGTATTGAAATACATAATAAAACCATTAATCGATTCATAGGCAGTATTTAGAATAGGTATCAACTGTTGGACACGTAATAAAACTAAAATGAATTAATATTACTACTATACTATACCTGATATTATAATCCCAAAAAACGCACTGAGGATTAGAGATATTTTCCTCCATTAAGTGCTTGAACTGGAGCTGAATGGGTTGCGCGAGTCTTATATTAAAGGCATTATTAGTCTCTCCGACCAACGATAGGGTCATAACTTTGGAATTTATCACACGTCGGATCGGGGATGAAGATGGAGATGATGACAGTGATAGGGATGTAGATTGTAATGATGATTGGGATGATATATTTAGTGGGGTTAAGAAGTCTTGAACGTTACGATACGCCAAAAATACTACTTTCAGTACTCCTGAAAAATATATTGTTCGCCAAAATAAGTGATCGAATTCATTGGTATTAATATATGAAATAAATCTATTTTGAAGTTAATTGCATTCAAAAAATTATCATAAAATACTACATCAGTCATATATCACTACATTTTATGCTAAAATCGGTTCAATTCTGTTCATAAATATTCAATGAATACCTCGAATAAGAAATGCTATGAATTAATATCAGTGAACGAAAAGCAATGCAAAAGTCAAACACAACTCAATGTAAAGTAAATTCAATCTAATAATTGATTAAATAAAATAAATTCAACTCTAATTTGAATGCATTTTATGTTTAAAATATAAATAAATAAATCATTTTATTTAACATTTGATTCCATTTTCATCTGATTATAATAAAAGAGCAAAAAAGCGAAAGTTTTGGCAAAAAATTTGTATTCAGAGATAGAAAACTGCGATTTTGTTGGTTTACATGTGGAGTGCTTTTGTGCAGTTAATGAAATGACGAGGGGTTCGAAACAAATAACTCCTCTGTCACTCAATATGAAAACATAATCGGTATGAAATCAAATATGAGATCTCAACTTTGAAGGAGTACTACTACTCACCGGGTTTGGAGGACGAGCTCGTGATGGAGGTCTGTAATGGCAATGTGAGCGACTCCTGCATTACCATCCAAGCAGTATTGAGTACTGTGTCTTCCGTTGGGAAATGCATTTCGCGAACTCCTGTCACTTTTGCATCCACTAATCGCACGGATACCACTGCGAAGTGCAAAAAAGTGGGGAAAAACAAAAAAAAAGTGAGCATTAAGTGAAAAACGCTTAAGTGTTCGCAAAATGATTGTCGCAAACGATTCGATACAATTTGGAGTACTGTTCAAAAGCGAGTGACTCCTAAAAGTCAAGACATAATTATCTTTCGGCGTATTTTTCAACATTTGTTTGTAATTTGATAGCAATGACTCTCATAAAGGAATTGGGATAACATTGAGAGCCAAATGTCAATGTGAAGGGAATGGAGAGCATCCAAAATGCATTTGGGTGTAGTGCCTGAGAACCCCATTAGTTTATAAAATAAACATAGAGTTCACAAAAACTAAAATGTTTTTCGCATTTTGTTATTCCGATCACTGTTTGCAAACATAGGGTTTTGTTATTTTAATTCCATATAATTGACTCCAAATGTGAATATAAGTGTTTTAATCGGCAAATCTCTCAAAATTCATTTCGCATACATTTATTCAAAGCGTATACTTTGCTACCACTCGTGTCGTGTTTCATACACACAGATACTATTGTTATTGATTCCTATTTCGAAGTTATATTAAATAATATATTTAGAAATAATTATTAATATTTAGTTTTGATTTATCGCTCATTCATATCAATGTTGTGTTTAAGCCATGCCTTCATTTATTGATATAATAAATAGTATAGTATTATCTCTTTTATTAATCGATCCATTTTTATTGGTGGCAAACCCTTTGAGCTAAAATTGCTGGCAGTGGCAAAAACTTAACGAACAAATGTTTGAGTTGCAAATACCGCGATATACATGTCGGATGGAAGTACTAGTAGTACTATCACTGAGAAAGGAATTTAGAAAATTGGTGGACAGAAAAAGACCGGAAATACGCACCGAAGCGGTAAAAGGTCATAAGGGCGAGGAAATTGATATGCCTTACATGCCTTACATATCACAAATCTCTATTGTAATTTAGATGTGGAGCCAATTATGGCTTAACTGTGCAGAGGCTGTATAAGTGATGCTTTAAATCTGCGCTAAATTGATGTGAAAAACATATATCAAAAGAATAAGAAAAAGATTTTCTTAAATTAATTCTAATGACCAGTAATTTAAATGAGTCTAACATTTATAGAGATTACTTGACCCAGTTTTCGGTATTTGTTTAGTTTAGTTTCACATTACCACCGCTTATATTACAGTTCATTAAAAGCTAAATCTTTTAGAAAAATGTTTTTAATATTTTTTTACTCTCTTTTACTCAAAAGATTAATATTTTGTGGAAAAATAAATTTGATATTTCATTGATATAACAAACGAGTGTTTGTTTGGGCTCATAATGAATACATTTTACCCGTAATTGTGAGAACAAATTTGTAGTAAAACTTTACCCTAAAATAAAAATCCATTTATAAGCAAAATATATTCATTATATTAAACAGAGAGAACAATAAGAGTTAATTACCACAGTTTCGATAATTTAGTTGTATATAATGGCTAACATTGTTGTGTCAAAACTCATGTAATTAGAGTTTGTTTGATAGCGCTTGTAATCAATGTAAACATATTTTAACTTAAAATGCATTTTTGAATTAAAAAAGTTTTAAATTAAAAATAAAAGATTGAAATTTGTAGAGAAAAAACATTTTTGATTGAAATGTGGATAAACTCGATTTCAGAGCTGACTCCTTCTGACCGCTTGTCTATTAAACCAGATCTCAATTAATTATAATCTCTTTTAAGCGATAGTTGAAAAGTAAACGAAATGTTATTTTTGTAAATCAATTCCAATTGAAATTAATTACAAAAAAAAAAATTTATTTCACGATTATTGACATTTGGCCCAAATTGTATGCAAAACCGTATAAGACTTCAAATTGCAATAAAATAAAAAATAATTTTTCCGATGGCTCAGCAGTTTTGGGTATCGATTTAGCTGTACTTACAGACATTGGTGTGCGCTTTGTTGAAGTCGTACTGACCATTCTGTGTGGCGGCTAATAATAGCGCCGCGTTTTCTAAGCCATGTATTAACTGCGAAGCGACAGCTCTTCGTGAGTGTACATTGAGGTCGAACCAACCGTCACGATTCTTGCTCTCCAATATGTTAGAGCTTACCTCAATCACCGACTATAGTCATAATGAAAAGAAATGGTATATTAAATATGGAATATATGAGGAAAATATTCTCAAAGAATTTCAATACACAATATATTTATCTATTTATATATAATCATAAGTTATTATATTTATAACTAACTAATGCATTGAAAGCCTTCTCCGCCTAAACAAGAGAACACAAAATAATTTATTTTACTTTTTTGGTATACAATTCGCATAAAAATTCGCATAAGAGCTGTTCAATGTTCAAAAGTTATGAATGTTTGACAAGTTTTGGCAAAAGCATAACAGAATACATGACTAATGAAGTGAGGCATCATCTGAAAGCCCCGATATATTGCATCTCTTCTTCTCTTTTTTTCTTGAAATGATTATTTATAGTACTGCCAGTACTGCCACTACTGCTAACGATTATATAAAGCTATAAGAATAAGAAATGCGCTGAAGAGTTGCTGCTGCGGTACTTTAAGATAATGAGATGATACCACTCTCATGATATATGCGCCGCATTTCTCGGTCTCGAGAAATACTTTTCCGAATAGATAGCAATGAATGCAATAGTAGAGAAAAAATGGGGAAGAAATGATAAAAGGAAGTAATAAAAGCAATAGGTTTATAACGTTGGGGTCAGCCCACATACACGTTATTGCAATCATTTTACATGCTTTTAATATTAGTGATAATTCAGAGCAACTAATTATCATTAAAAAAGTTTAATGTTTTCAAAACACATATTATCTCCGGTTTCAAAAGGAGTGGATCTCATAGTTATAATTAGAGGAAAAGCTTTTAATTGTATTTGATTAACATCAGTGGCTTATTATAAAACTTCATAACTACAGTATTTTTATAACACTCTAACCAGAGAATGCTTTTTCTCATATAATTGATGTCATGTTTTGAGTGTTAGCCAAAAATGAGTTCAAAATCTAATTTAGTTTTTAAATTGTAATAAATATTTCCTCAATTAAAGACTCAAATGATTTATACATCATATCTAAAAAACAAAAACATGAGAGCACTGAGAACACTGAGAGCAACATAACATTACATATCAATATTAAAATGAAATGAGTCTACAAATCAAATAGTTATGTAAAGCAATGATAACTGAATGTATAAAATTAGTTTTAAGAGTTGTCACGAGAGCTACATAACAAGTAAATTGCATTTAAGTACTGGTTTTCATACATAAGACAACTATTTATTACAATCACAACTAAAACCTGAATAAATTGTCGACTTTTTAATTTGTGATGTGCTTTAATTGTGATACACATCTCTGTGTTTGCGGAGAGCATTGGTTGGCTTTTCTTGTTGTAATATACATTCTATCAGTTCAACTATAAATATATATAATTTTTTATTAGCGAATAATACAGAACTACCGGTCTCTCGAGTAATTAATTCAAATTAATACTACATTAAGTCTGCGAATGAAGTTTACACTATAAGAGTGAAATGTGTGGCAACTCTTGGCTTCCTTTCAGAATAATTATCGTTAGATTAAAAATATAGGGATTTAAATATAAATATAGTTTTTATGAGAATTAAAAGCAACTATTTC
>JAQGCF010000002.1:0-27580 GCA_034699405.1 Hermanniella punctulata | reverse complement strand
TCAATTCATTATATTGTTTTGAGGAATTTTCAAACCATTTGTGAGTATTTTTAAGTCAAAAACGAGTTTTTTTGCTTAAAGTAAAATTTGTTTCATTATTATTCAAATTGAGTTTTGTTTAGCTATAAAAGTGTCTCGAAATTCAAATGTTAAAAAGAACTCAAACAAAATGTATTCATTGATATAAAATGATATCTATATATATAAAATATGAATAAAAAAATTATTTAAATTTCAAAGACTTTAAATATCCTAAGAATAAAATTATTTTATTCGATATATGACTTCAATTAGTTATTTGAATTTTAATGAAAACTTATTAGTAATTTATTTTACATTCAAATAATTTATTCAAATTTTCTTTATTTTTCTCTTAATATTCATCGAAAATGTTTTGCTTTTTGTTATGAATATATATTTTAGAGAATATTCTTAATATATTTAATATTCCTAAAACTAAGTCTCGTTCTTATTATTTCCCCAAATAATAAAGCCTTTTGTGTTCGGAATTTTAAAATTTTAATGTTTTGTAAAACAATTTCTCCAAACACTTCTACAGAGTAACAGGAGTTGTGAAGCAGTTGTCTGACAGTTATTTTAATTATTTATATTCAATTAATAGGCCAATAACCCAAACCATATAAATTTTTAGCGAATGTTTGTCATATATAAAAATACTCCATCGAATCTATATATGCTATAAATATTTTAAAATCGTAGAAATTGCAAAATTCAATGATTTAAATATGATGTGAGATAAAAGAGTACCGATAGTTCTTATATATGTATAGAAATTTAAATTTACGGTACATTAAATTAGAAATATTTGCAATTCGTATTCAAATATCAATTTTAAACACATTTTGTAGCAAAGTATGGATTTTTCTAAAAAGTATCAGTGATTTTCAACAATGTATTGTGTGGTCTGTATTGTATGTTATTTACTACTCTTATAGTTATTTTTATAATAAAATTATTAAATATAATTTAAAAAAGACTTCACTTTAAACTTGTATTGTTAAAACAAAAATTATGACCAGTGCTAAAAAGGCCCACTTTGTTTACCATTAACACGGGATTAAAATAATGTATGTAAACAACGTAGACTTAAAATAATTTATATCAGTTTCCAAATTTTAAATTTTCTTATTTCTAATAATTTTCAACAATTGTTAAATAAAACATATTTTACTAAATTCCTAACTCTTCTTCACCTCTTGTCAACACCCAATTTATTGTCTCTGTTCCCTATCCTATAATAATTAATTCCAATTATCGTTGTCCTTATTTTTATCTAAGATGTAATTATGATTTTACATAATATAATATAATTCTTAGTCTATACACATTTTGATGTATGAACTCTAAAGTCTTCAAAGGAATTCAAGGGATAATAGCTGTACTTTACTATACTTCACTTTGTATGACCAGTGGTAAATTGAATATGTATGTGTTCGCACAGAATAAATGGTTGAAAATATATAATAATATACTCTATAATTGATTAAAAAAATTTTATCCAACGAATTCCTCGAATACCCTGTTATGCAATTTCGTTTAAATCTCTTACATTTAAGACTTTCCATATGTTTTGCTCTTTTTTTGTTTTATTGATTAAATTTATAATTATTTTGTACTTTTCGTCTCTTATTCGTGAGCGAAATGTTTTTTAATCAAAAATAAAATTTAATTCAACACAAAACTAAAATTAAATTTTGAGTTAAAATTAGACACAACTTCCAGCGTAATCAATATTTATATTACCGGTGCCTTTTCATAGTTTATTAGAAAACATTCATTTATTATAATATATGTGTTTCAAACCTTTTCTCTCCTAATGCTCTCATTGTTGTCTTCAAACTTTCATAATTAATAACGATAGCAAATATGCTATTAGTGATTGGGTGGTCCTCCTATGAGACTAGTTTTCATTCTAATCTATTGTTTTTTATAGGGAGGGCCACTCGTTTACATTTAGCACAGTGTCCTTAACCACTAGGAAAGTGATAGTCTAAGAATTTTATTTAAATTTTAGTCATTTAATTGTTATATTTGTTAAAGTATTTAATTCTTTTCCTTTTAATAATATGATTGAAATTCTAATTACATTTAAGTCGTTAAAAATTAAAATTTCTATTACATATACCAGTATTCGCAGTATTAGTATTTAATTAGTGTCCCGAATAACGTGTATTAAAGTCTGGTCTCACTATTATTTTAATACATTAATCAATATTAATGAAAATAACTAAAAGTTTTATTTGATTAAATGACGGAAACTTTTTTAAAATCCATAATTTTTGACAAAAGCCTTTGCAGTATATTTGCAAATAATAGATTGCTTTGACTTTTGATTTATACGGTATTATTGTTTCAATATTATTCAATAACAATAAGCAAAATGAATTAATAACGAAAATCTGTGCCAAAGTTAGCAAACATTTTGTTGTATTATTTATTATCCTTTTTATTTCATAATATTATTACTTAAAAAATAAGAATAAATTGATTTTTGTGATACTATAATAAATAATAGGGCTATAAATTTGGTCCTAAAATTAATATAAGGAATCGCATGAAGTCTTTAACAAATATATTACTAATAAGTCTTTAAATAATTATATGATTAAATTTTTCTGTTTATTCACTCCGAGATAAACTGATTTTTATCAATAATTAGTTAAACAAACTATTGAACAAAAGGCACTCTTAATCGAGAGTTTGGTTTTTTGTTTTCTATATTTTATCATTTGTTTTATGAATTAATTAGTGGTCAAAATAAAACTGGTTCTCAATTATGGTTAAATAAAGAGTAATTTAAAATTTTAATATCTTGTCGTGTAATACAATCACGAAAATATGAGAATCTGTTACACAATAAGCATAATATACCTAATTATGTCATCTGTAAGTAATATTTGCAAATTAGTCGTCTAAAAGTTTAATTCCTTAAAATAAATATAAATGTATTTGTGTTTCAATGAATTCTGATTACAATTTGCAATAAATTATTCTTTCAATAAAACTAAATTCGAGTCCTTTTTAAATATTCATGTATTGTATATTTGCCTGAGTTTTGATGATATTTTCGTAAAATTTAAAATTCTAATAGAATTATAACTTTTTTATGTCTTCAGTGAAATCCTTTATTTTAAAAACGATTTCAAAATTCTAATAAATAATATTTATTATTAAAACTTTTATATAAATAAAATCATTAAATTCAAAGTTTTTTCTGCTATATTTCATAACAAAAAAATCCTTTAAAGAGTCAAAAATGCATTGAAAATTCAGATCCATTGTTGCAAATCATTAATCAGTGGATGTATTTAATTTGTGCGATAAAGATCTGCACCGAATCAATCGAAACCTTTCAATAATAAATTATTCTATAGTAATGGAGAAAATAATTAACAAAAAATATTATAAAATTAATTAATCGTATGAAATAAGATTTTTTCAGTTATTTATAGATTTATTGATTTTTTATTATTCACTTAAACTTTATCTTCCATTCAAAGCCGTCAAATGGTTTTAAGAAAATTTATTTGAAAAGTATATGATTTTGAAAGGTTTGCTCAAATAATTTTCATTATCTATTCATAGAGTGTTAAAAAAATAAATCCCAAAGTCTAACATCGAGTTATGAATTAACTAAACATTGAATAATAAAATCTATTCATAAAACAGTAAATTCTTAAGTTTTTGAAAGACAAGGAGTTTAATGTCTTCCCAACACTCGTATTACAAATAGAAGTATTATTTGAAGAAAAAAACTTTTATTTGCAATTAAGTGCTTAAATAAAGTTCAGAGTATTTATTGTTTGTTTTTTGTTTATTATTCTGCACAGAGTTATCAAAGTTCTCGAATGCCAGCCTCATCACCACCAGTGTCGACTGCCAGCACAGGTGGCTCGTCTCAAACTGCCTCAAATGGTTCTACCTCTGCATCAAGTTCAGGCTCAAACTCTGGTACAGTATCGTCAGGTGCTGGTAATACCAATGCCAACGGAAACTCAACACTTGCCGAACAATTAAGCAAAACAAATCTATACATACGAGGACTGACACCCACCACAACCGATAAAGATTTATACGCTCTTTGTTCGCCGTAAGTTTTCCATCACTCGAATACCTATTTTTTAGATCACATTTCCGTTTCTACTCTTTCTCTAACACTCGATATATAATTATAACAAATATTTGCAATAATTTTGTTTATTTTTTATTTGACATAACAGTTATGGGACTATAATTTCCACGAAAGCCATTCTCGACAAGAATACTAATAAGTGTAAAGGTTGGCCTTCAGAACCACTCTCTTTACTCATACAAATACATGAATTACTTTTTAACAAAACAATTATTCAAATGTTCTCTCATTAATAGTGAAGTCTAAACTTCACTAAAAACAAATTATTACAAAAAACAATTATTTTATTTCTCATTATTTATATTTCAATTCAAATCCAATCAATTTAATCCTTAAGGTTACGGATTTGTTGACTTCGAATCTTCAATCGCTGCTGAGAATGCTGTCAAGAGTCTACAGGCTCAAGGAGTACAGGCACAGATGGCTAAGGTCTGATTTCATAGTATATTTCTTAAACAGATATTAAGTTTTTTCCTCTTTTTATAGACATTTAATTTAATATTTCTTAGAATAAGATATTTGTGTGGATTTCGAATGAAATAACAGTTGATTTGATTCTTATTTTTTGAGACAATTTTTTTTAATAGCATTTCATTGAGAAATTGAAAAACAATTGTTATTTGATTTAATATTATATTTTATAACTTTGTTTTATATTACTTCGAAATCTTATATAATACAAGATTTTGAGACACAGAAATCGCGATAAAATCTCGACAAATGTCTTGTTTTTCAATTTTCTAAATGTTAATAAATGTTGACTGAAGTGAATGTAAAGTAATTGTTGTGTTTGTGTTGTCTTTTTTGTTTATTTTACTTAAGAAAAAGCAGAAAAAAGTATTTAATTTTTTAGGTTATATATAATTGGCTGCAAAGCTAAAGCAGTTTTTATATTCAATTCTGTCTATTTTTTCTCTTCAAATCTGTTTTCCAAACTTTGTTACAGTGCACAGACACGAATCGGAACAAAATCTCTTCCCCCGCCACAAACAAATTGGTGAGGCTTTAAATATGGCATTAAATCCATAACAAAAAAAGATACCAAAAACAAATCGACAGAAAATAAGAGTTTTTTTTATTTTATTCAACAGAAAATACAATTTTAATACAAATACAAAATTAGTTTTTAATGAATTTTTATTAATTACTTAAACTTAAAAACAAAATACATTTCAATATAGGTTTCGAATATCGAAAACACATTTTAATTAATTTTTATGCAAAAAATCATTTCTAACTTTCTATTCTATCCTTTATTTCCTACTCTTCTCTCCTTTATTTTGCTGGTGTTAGCTTTAAAGCGCATCAATTTTTTTCTAACACTTTATTATTTTGTTACTAAAACATGAATTCATTGTTTAATTTATGGTATGATTGATAAATAGCGAAAACGGCGGAAATATCTTTGCATAAAAAGTATATTTCACTACTGATATGTCGTGAGTTTCACAAATCAGAATATATAACCAATTTTCCTGTGCTTTATATCCTATGTATTGTATATCTTAGAAAAATAGTTATTCTTATTGGGTTTGAGATATATTTTTTCAGAAAAGAATTAGTTTTCAGATAAAATGTAAAAGACTTACACTATTTATAGCTATATTTCAGTGAACATTCGGTACATCTGTACTGTAATTACCGGAAATAATTTGCTGCTTATAGTCTATTGATTCGCACATTTGTTAGCATTAAAACAAACTCTCTTTTTGTTTACTGTTGAGCCAAAGTAGAAGTGATTAAAACAAAGTAATAAATTTTAGGCCAATATTTAAATTAGTTAACAAAACGTGAACTCCTTTTGCTTGTATTCGCA
Source organism: Hermanniella punctulata (assembly GCA_034699405.1). Taxonomy (NCBI): domain Eukaryota; kingdom Metazoa; phylum Arthropoda; class Arachnida; order Sarcoptiformes; family Hermanniellidae; genus Hermanniella; species Hermanniella punctulata. The sequence goes on along the minus strand of JAQGCF010000002.1, from coordinate 21,611 downwards.
ATTAATCAATTCATGCCTTATATAGAATTTATATTTTTGTTATAATTTTAACCAAAAATCTATAAGAAGTCACTCAAATAGAACAAAGTGTTTGAGATGGAAGTGAACCCAATATTGATTGATTTGTAACTCTTATCCCATGTTCAGCAACAAGAACAGGACCCAACGAATCTATATATCGCAAACCTTCCGCCATACATGACAGAGACCGAGTTGGAAACAATGCTCGCACCGTATGGAACAGTTATATCCACGAGAATTCTCAGAGACGCCAATATGCAGCCTCGAGGAGTTGGTTTCGCCAGGTATTACTCCCCATTACGCTAATTCTTATTTATTCCTCTATTTCTATTCCTGTGGGCTATTATTTGCTATCCTTTACTCTAATACTAATACTCTATAACTGTTTCTATTGTGAGATAAATACTTTTATCCACTGTTTTATTGCACTCTTTTATTGAATAAAATGTTTTGTAATTAAATTTATAGAATGGAAAGTAAAGAGAAATGTGAGTCAATCATCACTATATTTAATGGAAAGCTATTGCCGAGTTGTAAAGAGGCCCTATTGGTTAAGTTTGCCGACGGCGGTAATAAAAAGAAGAATCAATTTAAGGGACAGGACTCGCGTTGGAGAGACGGAGACGTAAGCTATTCATACAATTAATTGTTTGTTTCCATGAATTCAATGATTAAATAATAGAATTACGTCTTTAGAAGCGTTTCGTTTAATTAAATTACTATCGATTTTCGCTCTAATATTGTTTTCAATTGTAATTTCAAACACTCTTTCCTACCCCGACAGCCAATACCGATTGCTTACGACTCATCGAGTTTGACACAAAACGGTGTGACCACTCAATTGATGCCATCGGCGATGAGTTCATACCAAAGAACTTATTCGACTCCAGTGTCGGCCGCGTATCCGACACTCCAAACGAACCCATGGATGCATCCACAGGCGGCCACTCAATACATAGTTCAACCTCATATGGCACAAATGATACCTTCAGGTCTCGACCCCAACACTATTCACTTTAGCACATTAATGCCTCATCTCACGGGACAGATGTCTCAAATACAGTTGTCTGGAGTTTCGGGCGCTTCGGTGTGTTATTTACTACACAACAAATTGATTACTATATTGCAATCGATCAATGTTTTAATGAACTCAATGTTAGAATTGAAAAAATAGTCAAAATTTCGATAAAAATATTTGTGTTCTCTCAAAATAACGTTCACTAAAAACATTGTTCGACTGTTTTATACTTTTGATATCAAAATTTAATTATATTAATCTCTTGTATTATTAACTACCAGTACGTAACCGGTACACCTCATGCCTATGGAGCTCAGACCCTCTACACACCAATGATACAAACAGTTCCACTCGGAGGCGATGTATATAACTATTTATCACTAGTTTTTCCCACAAATTATTTGTTATAACTGACACTCAATTAATTATATCTTTTATTAGTTTAAGTAATTAATTGATTAGTCGTTAATAACGTTTGTGTAGTGAAAAGAGCGAACACTTTCTCTCATCTGTTAATCTATTTCTCTAATTCTTTACATTAAATGTGTTCTCATTTCTTAACCATAGGATCCTTCAAACCCAACTCATTCAGTTAGCAGTGGCAGCGCTTCAGGTGAAGATCAACACTCTTATCAAATGTACAATCAATCGAAATGAAGACTATTTAGTATAGATTGTACTCCTCTGTCAAATTCTACTCTACAAGTGTAGAAATATAGCAAAAAAAGAATTTTTTGTATTAAATTTGCATTCATTGTCAAGTGATGGATAGGTAGTGCACATATAGTGAAACTAAAAGAGATTTTTCAAACAAAAAAATTTAGGTTTAATTCGTTTTCTATTTTTTTCGCTCGTTTTTGTCTCCCATTTGAAGTCAATCTTTTTTTTATTTTAAAACTCATCATTCATTTTGACCTCATATGACCTCATCATGAATTCATGCAAATTATAAATATTATAAATATATAAATGTTTTCTCATCTGAAGAAACAAATCATCCATTAATTCAATTGAAATCATTCGATCATTCAGTGATACAGAGAATTGTCATAAATTTTTTTTGTTTTCTTTTTTTTATTCATCGAATCATAAGCAAAGACTTCATCAGAAATTTTTTTTTTAATCGTTTCGTTGTTCTAAATAAGAAACGACTCATCATTTCATCAAAAGTAGACATTTTTTGTGTGTGAAAAACCAGTTGTCATTCAATACTCCGCGTTATTAATGCCTCAACAAATTGTCTTATTTTAATAGTGGAGTAAATATTATTTAAGAAGAAGTGACGCGCGATTCAGTGCAAGAACTGCCAAAAACTATTGGATTTATTTAAATATAAAAGAGTTAAGAACTGAGAGCGCATTGGTTTCATTACAACTCATCTTATTGTTGAACATTTCTCTCATTAAAACTAAAAAAAAACATTTTGCAAATATCTCTTCCATTGGAACAGAAAAACGAAGACTAAGTTTTGAAAAATAAATAAAAAGTAAATTCACTTATCATTAGGTTTGCAGAAAAATTCCAAAAATCATTTGATATACAAAAAAACGATAATTTACTCAAAAGATTTGGAACTTTTGGTGAATAAACATTAAAAGACAAATAAAAGCGAAAAATTAAACTAAAATCTAAAACAAAATTCACGAATGGATTGAAACAAAAAACTGTTTACAAATACTATTCAAATAAATCTATTTCAATGTTATTAACTTAAAATTTATAAATAATAATAATATAATTGAGAAGCTTTTGATTACATCAGGTTAGCTGTAGGCGTATTCGGTCTTCCCATTGATGTTATTTTTTAAGGAATAACTAAATAAATAACTAAAAAACAATTGAATCGATTATAAAAGTTAAAACATTTTGAGCTGCGATTAAAATCATATAAAATATTGTAAACAAAATCTAAATATAAAAAGATTACAAATTTTTAGATTCTCTGAGAAATAGCTTTTTTTCTAATACTACTTAAGTTTTTTTACTAAAAATTTTCACTAAAATTTAATGCTCAGGACATTCAACGACATTATATTAATAATAATAATAATTACGGTATTTAGAGATAGTTGTGATTATAGACATTTGGTGGCCGTCAGTCGTATTACCTGTATTTATATATAGTTATCAATATTCGCAAGTGTTTCGCTTTTTCCGTTATAATTAAGCTTTTAATCTAAAAATTTACTAAATTTTACCAAAATTTTTCAATTCTTTTCTATTCTAAAGCCATTTAACGCTTTAACTGTTTTTTCTTATCTTAATCTTAAACTTTAAAAATATTAAATTAAATCGAGTTATATATATATATAGCATATAATATATGTATATAACTATATATTTCTTGTGCTATTTATAGTGCCTTCATATCAATAAAAACAATAAAACTGAAAAAATTGAGCCTAAAAGCGATAGTTGAACTGGTAATCCCATCTACCAGTGCGGCCAGCACAGAGAGCGACCACTTGCCTCTTTTGATAAACTTATAGTAATTATAATTTTTAGATAAATACAAATTTAAATGAGATTTTGCGACAAATAATTTAAAAAAAAGAATCGTTTCTTCCAAAAAATACAATAAACTTCTTAAGAGACCCACAAAAGACTCACTTCATTATAAGCGGTTACTAATAATACGTCATTCCCTATGTTTTTATGAATAATTAGCCCTTAATTTGCTAATAGAGTTACAGCAAATTAATTGTCGTTCACATAATCACATTCTTAGACAAAAAGGTGTTTCAGGTGTTATAGTTGCCATCAGTGCCTGAACTTAAAGACCGGGCGCTATCGTATTTGGTGTTCTTCACCAGTCGAGCCTTTTTGTGATTTATTATTAATTAGTCTTTATTTTTGGTAATAATTATAACAAAATATTGTTAAGACCTACAGCTGACGCGGTGTTCAATAACTTATCCAAATTTGAATTTGAAAAAAACAATCTCTAAGTTATTAAATCATAAAAACAATTCAATTAAGCGAACAATTAATTGTCATTCGATTATTAAAAAATATTGTAAAATATAGTAATAAATAAAAACTGAGTGAAAAGTGCATAAATACAAGTAAATTGTGATATAATGTACGCATTCATTCCATTTTAATAATACATTTTAAATGACACAAAAATTTTTGGATTATTTATTTTCTTATTTGTAAAAAAAATTTAACGAATAGTTTGGAAAACAAATTGAATTTTGAATTTTGAAAAATATCAAAAAATAGTTATTAATATAAAGAAAAAAGTGTTTAAGTAATACCAAATCCAATGTATTATTAGCGAAATGGATCTGTTTGTGCATTCAATTCAATATCAGTCGAAACATTTTGTGCACAGTTTTTATAAGTTTAGTCTTTTAGGACAGACTTTAATTTAATGTTAGTTAGAAATTGATAAAAAACAAAACACATTATCATTAACTAAACGAAAAATTACAAATATTTGATGAGTGAAAAAAATTAATTTACATTACATTCCGTTGTTTTAGATAAATGTGTTTCACATAAATCTATTTAACATTAATGGATCCCAAGAATTAGTGAAGAGCTCAGAATTCTTGTACAAAATTTATTTATTTTTGTGTAAAACTCTTTTTTGTCAAATAAAAAGATTGTATTTAGAGTTAAATAACACAAAATGCAAATACATGTTATAAAACACCCCATAAATTGTCTACAAAACGAATTTGATGGTTGAGTGTAGAGATAAATCACTTCATAAGTCAATACTTATAAATACAAAACCAACTTATCTGTCGAATAGTCGAATACAAGACTCGATTTCATCAGTTTATATCATCGAAACAATCAAAACATCTTTCATATGAAAAAACGCATTGAATTTAGTGAACATTTAATTCTCGGAATAAAAATCTGATTTAATTTAGAGAAAAAAGTGCTGAAAGTCCTCTAATTGGCATTAAATATGTGAAGAGTTGGTCTTATTGTCAAAAGCCGTCCTCTATTCACATTTGGACTACCATTTATAAGACATTTTTGGGCTACAATTACCCCCAATTGACTCCAATTGTGTTTTGTGTTAAAACGAAAAATAAGTTTAGATAACAAACTGAAACCAAAATTAAAAATTTGAGAAAAAGATCAATGAATTCATCACAAGAAAAAACTCATCAATTTTTTTGAATCAATATTTGTTTGTATTAATGTGTGAAATCATCAAAAAAAGCAAAAAATACTACAAATCACTGACCAATTGTTTGATTGTAAAACAATGAGCAAATAAAAGGCCAATAAATTTGTAAAAAAAATTGAAAAATTGTTTCGTTCTTTCATTTATTCCTAAACTACTTAAACAATATCTTAGTATTAGTGTTCCATCTCTTAAATACATCAGTGTTTCGAAGTATATCTCAACTAATTTTCGATTGAGTTTTGGTTTTATATATATTTTTTTCGAATCGATTTAAAGTCTTTATGTTTTGAAGACTTCCTGTTTGACTGCTTCTCAGACTGGATGGCTATAAGTATACATCATTTAAACGACTAATTTATTTACTTCTTGTTAACTATTTCCACACATTTGAAAACTTGCCATAAAATCAGTCGATTATTTGTCTCTAACGCTAAGATTAGATAAGTTTTATTATTAATATAAATACAAGATTTAAAAATAGAAAATCAAATTTAAATCAAATCCAGTTCTGTAGAGATTTAAGAATTTAAATTGTTTTACACTTTAAATCCTGTTCTATCTATTGGGGCCATCACTGCAACCACTAATTTCATTATTCAAAGACAATTATTGGCGAAAAGATATGAATATTTTTCAAATACATTATGTTTTCAATACAATAATTAACAGACTTTAAAATAAGAAGCTTTGAATTGTTATCAATTAATATTGAGTTCGTAACAGAGCTTAGCATAAAATTCTATCCCCATATTCAATGAGATGTACCCAAACTCTGTCTTTTTATGGTTTGGTTGTCTTCCTAACAAACCTAAACTCCAGAATTGAGGCCATAAACATATTTGGCGATCCACTGAACTTGAAAGGACTGCCTTGAACTTGAATTGTGTGCTATTTTACTACTAAAAGGATTTCTTGTCTTTTCTTTTAATGCCAGACACTTAATATCTTCCTTTTGCCAGTTTTTGGTCTCCCATAACCGTCTTCTTATACATAGTTTACAGTAAGCCATAAAATTTTGAACTTTATTTTTGTAGATATACTCAGTTTTTCTTACAATAAATCTTTGATGAAAAATATTTGTTAAATAATTTAAGTATTCAGAGATGTGTCAAATCATTAAAACTATAGTCATTTTGATAGTGACTATACAACAGTCCTATGCAGTTAACACACCTTTAAATTCTATGAAACTTCCTCGCAGTAAGTTTTCTACGTTATAGTAATTTTGAATATTTAATGTGAAAACATTTTATGTTACAGGAATTCAAGATATTTCCTATAAGGGTGAGTCATGTCTACCACTTATCAATGTATTCGTAATAAATAAATAATGAGTTCTTTCATTAATTATTTAATTTTTATTATTGAGTAAATATCAATCAGATATTATGATATACAACATAATCACTGTATGTCTTACAAAGTGACACTAATTTCAGGAATGAATCCTATATTGAGAATAATCTATAGAATATTTTTGGTTCTGTTAATCATTTTATTTCGTATATTATATTCATATTAAAATAATTTGTTTAAATTTTATTTTATACAATAAATTGAGTTAAAAATATGTGAATTTTGTCCCCTATCTCAAAAGCCAGGTTGACTTTCTTATGCTAATAAATATTTATAGAGTAATCAAATTTTTATTTTAAATTGAATTGAATTATCTTAAAATTATTTACAATAATTAGAAATATACTAATATTCACATTAAATAATTATCTTTCAAATAAAGTTTTGTTTCACTATTTGTAAAACTGTTAAAAATTATCAACGAAATCATTTTTAAGGTCAACACGAAATCATTGAGTTGTCTGTACAAAAAAAACTATATCCGGAAATAATATTAAATGTTTTTTTAAGCGCACAATAAAATTAATTTATTTTTAACATAAGCCTATCTCTGAAGACAAAAAGTAGGGAAACTTTTTTTTGATGATACAAAATAACAATTATAGTAATCATTACATTATATTCGCATTAATTTGTGTGAATAAATCCCCTGTTTTTTCTCATACAAAGTATTAGTCAAACACCTATTTTATAAGTAAAATACATGACATTACAAATGTATTTTAAAACACGTTTTAATTATAGAGAAGTATTTCTAACTATACTATAATTAGCTTTTTTCTAAATATAAGCACAACTACTTTGTACTGTACTTCTCAGTTATCATCAGTTCGTTTATTCCAACATTAAATATAACTCAAATCTCTTTTATTACTTTTAATCAACTATTTATAGGAACGGTATTCTCCTATTCAAATAAGAACACCATAAGACCCTTCAGAGACTCATTAATGGAATCGGATACTACCCAACAATTGGAAGACTCGTTCACTACTCTGTTAACGGAAGTAATTGTCGATCGTTTCAGATCTAAAATGAAAAACGGTTGGATTCTTCATATACCTGATCCCCAACTCATAAACCATAAACATATAATTAAAGTAAACATTTTAAAACATAGGAATCCCATCGATGTCTATTCCACCGATGGATCCCTTAAGACTTGACAGAATCTATTTAGACCCCACTATAGGTGGTGACCAGTTTAATATCGTATTAAGTGATATCAAGATTCACGGGATCTCTGATTTCCAATTACGTGAATTGAAACCTAAATTGAATGCACTTAAGTTTCGAGTGGCCATTATGTTACCAAAGCTGACCGCTAATTGCCAATACAGCGCAAACGGCTCTATATATCATGTTTTTGATGTGAACGGAGAGGGAACGGGAGAACTGGAATATACAGATGTCTTACTCAGAACTCAAGTGAATTTGGCGTTAGATAACGGAACCTTTAGAATCACTACAGCTGATCCACCGTTAGTTGATTTTGCGAGAGTTAAAGTCAAACTACGCAAAAATGGGGAACAATCGCAACCTTTGAGCGATAGTACCAATGCTAACGTAGCCAACGAATTGGGTCCACTCTTGTTCTGGATGTTAGCCGATCACGTGGTGGAGGAAATTGACTTTTATATCGCAAAGTTTATTAACAACGCTCTCATTCCCTTCAAAGTAAACTACTTTTAATCCCCCACCAAATATAGACTACAATATATTAATTACTACCCCATTAGGTACCGGACACTTTTAAACCGGTGATAACTTGGCTCATGAACCGAAACTCTCAATCATCTTCGCGTATCGCATCCCCCCTCAACCTCCTGGGCCATTGGTTTGGAGCTCTAACTGGAATAAAACCTCATATTTCCATCTCTACAAAACTCATTAACTAATTATTAAAAAAAAGATTTTTTTTCTATTCATCAAAACTCCATAAAATTAATGCATAAAATGGTTTTATTAGTGAACATATTTTATATATTAAAAATTCATTGTACAGTACAGGTATGGCCTAAAGCTAATCACACAATTAACTTATATTGAATGACATAACTTATTTACGTGAATAAAATATTCAAAAAAATCTTTTTAGTTTGAATAAACGATACAAAGAATTTAATATAATTTTGCAAATATTTAAAAAACTTGTAAACATACCGCCGTTTACATACCCAGTGCTTTGAGAGTTTTGTCAACCCTTGAACTAGTTTTCTAATAATTAATGTATTTTTTAAGAAATTCATTCTAATAAGAAGTTATCTTAACTAAAGAAATTCAATACTCAATCATTAAGATCACAGTAGTCTTAAATCAGTTGAATATAAATTTTCACTATCAGACCAGAATTGCATTTATAGCAAATGCTTTTTTTTACTACTGAGCGTTAATGTTACGAATGTGTGTCAAAGATAGTTATCAATAATTGCTATGAAATACTCCGAAAATATTTATCTTAAAATATTTTATTTGTGTTATTAAATATACTTTTGTTCAAAAAATTTTTGAAAATCATTATAAGTTTAATAATCTGGAACATAGAGTAAATGCATATTTTAATCATTACATGTAATAAAACTTTTCTCATCTTCAGTTTAGTCTAATTTCCTTATGGATCAGCACTTTCAGGACATATAAATATGGGTTTCTTTGCATTTTCTACACTCAATTGATTTTTCTAAATCATTACAATTAAAGTGAAAACAATAATAAAACAAAAATATTTTGTTATGTGTTTTGAATAAAAAGTGTTATTTGAAAGTAGCAATAAAGCACTGGTAATCATGGTCCTGGCATCCCAGGTTCATACAATTTAAATATTATTTTGAGGAATATTCTATAATTTATAAATAATAATAATTTGTTATATTTTTGTTATGATAAGTTGGCATTTCTAGCTGCAGGTGCTGTACTAGGGGCTCGATTTATAGTCCCGGTAAGTATTTTTTAAATTTCAATCTAATTAAAAATAATATAATATATGATGTAATCGATTGCAAACCGAATCAATTATAAATAATTTCTGACATTATTTTGCAGCAAATGGTTCTTCAAACGCAACCTATGGTGATGATGATGTCAGCGCCTACAACCCCCACCACAACTACAATGGCCCCAACAACAACTACTACTGCCAAACCCGACTATATGTACAAATCCGCCTCTGCTTACAATTTCAATGTGTATCCTCCCTATTATCCTCATCATTCATATTATCCGCATCATCACTACTATACCACTACTACTACTTCAGCTCCATATGCTTACCACTATCACCATCACTATAATAATCACAGGCCATATAGCCATAGCTATGGCCATCACGGTCACTATGGTCACGGCGGTCACCATTACGGTCATCATAAAAAGCATCACAAATACCATTATTATACAACAACAACAACATCTAAACCCCATTACCACAAACATTACCATTACTATCACAAATATACTACAACCACGACTTCAAAGCCGTATTATCATCACCACAAACACCATCATTACAATTACGACAACAATTACTACACAACCAGTACCTCTGGTTATGATAATTACTACGACTATACATCTACGACAAGCGGTTACGACGACTATAAGAAAAAATAGAAATTTATTCATTTTTATAGTGAAGATAAAAGTGAAGATAAGTTTTAATAGATTTGCACATATTTTATGATATTTTTGTAAAATTCATTCAATTATTAGTTAAATAAGACTTTTATGCAGAAATGAAAAGTTTTTAAAACTAATTGGTTTTAAACAAATTATTCGTCAAAAGATGGAGTAATGGTATAGTTTTTGTTTAACTTTGGGTTCAAAATTGGGTCATTTGTTTATTTATATCAAATAAATTTTATATCATTTTTCGTGTATACTTACATAACAATAAGGGGTTAAAACGCGGCGTATTATAAATGTTTGGTTAAGTACTAATTAAATGTTATTTACATTAAATTTGTTTTATTTTATAAATTGTTATTAATTAATATTTTGATTTTTTGTTATAAATATGTATTAAAATAAAAAATAAACTCAAATATGTTTAGACTATTGAATGCAAAATCATTTTTATCATTAAATCCATTAATTGTTAGCGAAATATATTTTTATCGAAACAAACAAATACTCAATAAGTTTAGTATTAGAAGTGTTTTAAATAATTGCAATCATAAGCGAAACAATTGGAGTCAAAGCCAACAAAACCGAACCCAAAACCCAAACCTTACGCCAAACGAGACGTTTGACTCATTCGAAGAGAGACCACAATTTCCGGGCTCTCGTTCCGAATGGACTCAAGAGTTAAAATTCATTGAACCCAACAGTTATGAAGGGATTCCTGTCTATAGAATTGTCGACACAAATGGAAACACTATTGAATCAGATTTACAAGAAGTGAATCCAAAGTTTGACAAAGAATTTCTGATCAAATTATATCGCGGTTTGAATTGATTTCAATTCTATTAATGTTTTCAATAATTTATTTGATATGTAATCAAAGGAATGGTAAGACTTAACCAAATGGATACTATTCTATATAACGCCCAAAGACAGGGAAGGATTTCGTTTTATATCACATCTCACGGCGAAGAGGCCACACATTTCGGTCCGGCGGCGGCTCTCGACGACAGTGATCTCGTGTTTGGCCAATACAGAGAACCCGGTATTTGGTATTAAAACTTGTATTTGATTTGACTCTAATTTGTCCACATTTTTTATATATAACCCATAGGTGTACTCATTTGGCGCGGGTTTAAAACCGAACAGTTTTTAGACCAATGTTTCGGTAATCGCAACGATTTAGGGAAAGGGAGACAAATGCCTATACATTACGGGAGTAAACAATTGAATTTTGTTACCATAAAGTCTACCCTAACGTCGCAAATGGTTCACAGCGTCGGCGCTGCCTATGCTTTAAAACTACAGGCGAACGGAAGGATTGCTTTGTGCTATTTCGGTGACGGGGCGGCGAGTGAGGGGGACGCACACGCGGCACTCAACTTCGCCGCCACTCTTGACACTCCCGTTATCTTCTTTTGGTATTATTTTATATTAATTACTAATTTATTATTAATAATGAGTTAATTATAGCCGCAATAATGGGTTTGCAATTTCGACCCCAACTCATGAACAATATCGTGGCGACGGAATCGGTAGTTATTTGGTGGTTAAGGTTTATTTTAATCTTTTTTGATATCTAAACAGCCGCTCGCGGGCCAGCACTGGGCATACCTACCATTAGAATTGATGGAAACGATGTTTTGGCGGCATTTTGTGCCACTTCTGAGGCCCGAAAAATATGTATCGAAGAGAGTCGACCCGTTCTTATCGAAGCCATGACTTATAGAGTCGGACATCACTCGACTTCTGACGATTCGAGTGCTTATAGAAGTGTTGATGAAGTGAAGTATTGGCAACAGAGAGATCACCCGATTCTGAGATTAAGACGACTTTTGAATAACAGAAATTGGTTTAACGAAACACAAGAAAGCGATTATAAGGAAGAGGTTAGGAAAGAGATTATGTCAGCCATTGTTAGGTCCGAAAAAGTATTGAAACCAAGTATTAAACATCTCTTCACTGATGTTTACGAAGAACTACCCGAACACTTGAACGAACAGTACAACGATTTATTGGAACACTTATCCAATTATGGAGATTATTACCCAAAAAACTTGGAACCCGTGGATCCAAAACATTAAGACTAAAGATTCGATAATAGGTTTGTCTTAATTATCACTTATTTATCGAATGTTTTGATATTAGAAATACAAAAAACACTTAAAATATGTTAAAAACAAATTATGTTTCGATTATTGGTAACACAAAACGCATTAATTATCAACTTTTAGTGCTTTTGAATTTAGTTCAGAGAAGTGCAGATGTGGTGACAGGAGAACAGCTTTTCATTACTTAAAACTTCAATATAAGGAGATATTGTTAAACAAGTTATGACCAAAACTCTATGTTTTCGTAAAATTCCAAAATATTCCGTAAAATAGTGTTATTTAAACGTTTCGATTAACTACCCTCACCTCGAATCCAGAGGGAGGACATTGCTTGTGCCAAAACAAACTTACACCTTAGGCGAAGGTATGCAAACACACTCAACCACCGAACTTGAGATCTCAAGTCCAGCGCTTTTATTCTCTTTGCTGTCATTGTGTTTAAATAAAGTGGTTTTTAATATTGAAAAGTATTTAATGCAATGAATAATATATTTTTAAATTACCGGTAAGTATTTTTCAACATTTGATATATTTATTGTGATTAAGAAAATTAACTAAAAGTGAGAATTTTTTGCCTTAAATTATTTGGGAATCCCTTTCGTAATGAGAAAAGAATTTGATTTATTTGTTATTCAAACCGATTCACTAATTAGCTCATTGTGTGTGAGTATTGTGTCATTTAATGATATTATAAACAAACCTCAGGTGTTTGTTATATACTTTTATTGTGAATCAATGGTTGACTCATTCATGTAAAGGAATTGGATATTACTAGAACTCGAATTTTTAGTCACTTACCGGTAGTTAGTTATAAAACTTCACTTACCTATGATAAACCCCTGAGTTTTGGACAATGTTTTATTGAATACATTACAATAATGTGACGAAATTTAAACTAAAACAACTGGTGATATACCAGTTCTTTGTATCACTAAAAATCCGAGCTCTAGATTCTTATGCTTTCACTTTAATGAGTGGTTTAATGTGTTATATGGGATACGGGTTTTCTTGATCTTTGACCTTAAATTCTATATATATATATAAAAAGAATTTAAAAATTATATTTTTAACTATTTTGGTTATATTTATTTATATTTTATACATACCTATTATAACTATCGTAGTTCCACAAAACTATTATTTCCGCCCCAATACACCAAACTCTGTATACTTTACAATTAATACAACACTTTTTTACATATCTCTAAAGGTTAACAAAAAACATTTTAATATATATTTTAAAAATATTTACTAAATATTATTTATATTTTTATATAGCAATAAAAATCGTTTATAAATGAGTATTAATTATAATTTTATTAAAATTTTTATGTCGTTGTGTTAAAATGTTTCTGACGTTTAAATAAATTTCTTATTCGTTAAGTTATAAATAATTTATATTTGAGTTTTGATCAATACTTTACTATTTTTAAATCCCTTAAACGATAGAATCTTTAAAATAATCTTATGATTCAAATGAAGAAATTTATGGCAAATAGTTTAGTGACAGTTCTGACGCCAAATATCATATATTTCTCTTAACTGACAGACAATACTGTATATTAGTTATAGAGTTATTGAAAGGGTTTAGGGTTTGACTCACTTTATTAAGTAATAAAACAAATGAAATGAAAGTCAGCGTTAATTCTAATAAATTGATTTTCTCTTCGATTAATAATTTATTATATAATTGAAGCGATTAAACACAGATTATATACCAAAAAGTCTACTTAACGGCAATTCATAACTAACTCTTTGTTTAAACATAAGCGCAGCTGAAGGAAACCCTTTCTATATTTACCTAACATTGCATTCAATAACTCTTTTGATTCTTATTATTCAAAAAAGTCGTAACATTTTCAAGTGAAGGGAGTTTTTATTGAGACAACACATTTGAACCGTTGACTTTGACACGAAATTCTCAACCGGTAGTTATTTATATGATATAATCCACACGTTTTTCCAAACCATTAAATAATAAATTAGTTTATTTTTCACACGAGTCCCGAACCAAAAGAGGGTTAAGAAAATTGTTGGCAAACAAAAGGAATGAATAGTAAGTCAAAGTAAGTGTGTTTTAATGCTAAATTGCCTTTGGCTGCACGTGTGGACACACAAACACACCGATAGAGTACCCCTTTTATTAAGTATATAATTCACAACTGAATAGAAAGAGACGTCAATTGATAGCCAAAATTACCACAACTTTTATCCTTGAAGTGGATTTATTCGAACTCATTATTACGTAACTTAAAAGTTACCCATTTTTATGGTTTCATAAGTGAAAGAAAATTTGTTGGCATAGAAAGCAGGTGTGGAAAAAACTGTGCTTTACTTTCAATAAGAGTAGTTAACTGTATCTAAAGTGAAGTCTCAATATAAGAGCTCTAGAGAGATAGTGTAGAGAGGGGTCAACTCAAGTGAAAAATTATTGCCACTCAAGTAGTGCTTATAATATCAAATAAAGCCATTAATGGTTTATATAATACATAATTTCCAGACGAATAGCGCATCAAAAACACGAATTAATTTGTAATAAATATATTTTTTTATAATTCGTTACATAGAATAAAGTTTAGGTCAACTCAATGGGGAGTTTGACTAAACATTTGAAATGCATAGAAAAATATATATAAAACGGTGAAAATGTTTTTATAAATACTATAAATATATTGAAAGAGCACTGATGTGTACCACTGATGTGTACCGTTTAAGAATTCATTTTTCGAGAGTCAAATACTCTCTGATCCCTTGTTTGTCAACAAAGTGTGAGGAGTTCTTTGAGTCAGAATAGGAGTAAATTGTTGCCAAAAAGTGGTCATCAATCATAGCACAGGCATTTGTAGTCCATTGAGAAAAGAGAATTGTCAGCACTAATAAATCACATCACATGCGTTGGTCACAGCCATAGCTATTGATACCATTATTGGCCGTAATATTTGAGGCCATATTTCCAGTACTGCTGCACACAATGGCTTCATCGCAATCGCCTCCGCTGTGCATCCCGTGATTGTCATTCTTAGACTGCATTACATTTTTATTCGCTTTTAGACTACACCGACATTTGCAAGAAAGCGAAGAACTACTGTTACTCTTAAGTTCACACTCAGTATTCGATGGCTTATCAATAATTATTTCCTTCTTATACTTAACGCGTCTGTTTTGAAACCTAATAACAAATAAATAGAATTTATTTTTAGTTTGAGTTGTCTTTGAGTTGTGTTTATGTCGTAAATCATTAGAAAAGCATTTTTTATTAATTCTTCCAAATCTCAGAGATCTAACACTTATTTGATTATATTTGAAATGTTATTTGTATTGAAAGCAAACACAGTATTAGATAAGATGACATTTTGTCATTTTTCTTACCATATCTTCACTTGTTTCTCACTTAATCCCAAGTAATGTGCGATTTCAATCCGCCGAAGGCGCGATAAATACATATTTTTATTGAACTCATGCTCTAAATGCACTATTTGTGTGGATGTGAACGCTGTGCGAAGTCGGGAACATCTTTTAGAGCTATCAGACAATGGAGAGATTGGCGAACCATCAGAACCTATATTCCAATTATTCAAAATATTTGTTTACTTAATATTTGTTTAATTTAATATAAGTTTTAATTTTATTTCATTTGAACTAAAAATTTTGTTAATTAAAAATTAGACTATAATTAGAAATATGAAAATAAAAATAAAGTTCAGTAGAATTGTAGTAAAATTTTAATTAGAATTCATTAATTAGTTAATAGTTTGCAGTTTAAGCTCATTTAAATGAATACAAAAATAAAACTTCATTTAATAGTTTGTGTCATTAAAATACTTTACTTATAAGAGAAAGTGCTTCACTCATACGACTCTCTTAATTGACAAAAGATAAAAATTGTCTCATTTCTTGTAAATAAGAAAAAAGTGTATAAATTTGTAGATAAAATTGCATTGAGTTTGAGATTAATTCGAAAAAGAGATTAACTTAATTGCAAATCTTGTCTCAAATAAATCTTATTTTCATTTGACACCAGATATAGAGTCGATTAATTGTAGGGAAAATCTTATTTCAATTTTGGATACTGTAGTCCCACAATGAATACTGCCTGTGATTTGTGGTCTGTCTTTTAGATTAAAATTTTTCTAAACTATGTTTAATGAATTACAGCCAAAATTCGAGTGTAATTAATAGACATTTTGCTAATTATTTCTGAAACCATTACGAACTCCAATGAAATAGCATTTAAATTATTATTCGTTTAGTGTTTTCTCGTTTTTTTATTAATTTAATCAAAATATAATCGATTAAAAGTAAAGACAATATCAGACACACCAATGAATGACTCATTGTTTCCAATGAAAACTCAATCGATATTTTGTTTGCAATTTTGTTGTAATATAAAAGCTTTTCGGAATCATTAAAAATGAGAAACTATGACAAAACCAGAATATTAATCTTGAGGTGCATTATCTCATATATAGATTTTATAATTTCAATATTGTCAACAAATAACTGAAAATAAAAGTCAATAAACGTATCGAATTTCGTGGACTCTAATTATTTTGATTTTATTTCAAAAAATCGCATTAAAGTCATTGTTTTTCGTTAAAAATTTCTCAAAATATTGATTTAGTTTTATATACGATCTCATCACAAATGATTGAACCTATACTGCTCTAATATTCCAGCACTGATAGCATTTTCAACTTACTCTAAGTATTAGAATCAAACATAAACTGTAATTCAGATATTTTATAACTTAATAATAACATTAATAATATATTAATCATTTTGTATAATAGCGTAAAATTCTAATATTGTGTCCAATTATCGAAATCTTCTCTACACTAACTTCTATCGAAATTTGTGCAACTTTTGCGTAATATAAAACTTATTGTGAAATCATAACATCTCTTTGCTTTCAAATACTGATTAATGTAAAGTAAGTTTTAAAATAACAAATTTTAATTAGTATTAGAATTTTTATTAAGAAATCTTTAAAAAAATTATACTTTGCATAAAAAGTCTTAACAATTAGTGTCTAATTTTTAAACTAATTTTTATATAAACTTTATTTGTTAGTTAATAGATATGTTTAATACTAATGTTTTATATCTCACTAATGAACTCAATTCGAAAAATTTATCAAAAATTCTATATAATTAGCTTTTACTTAATATACTGTATATACGGAAAAAGTAAAAAGTTTTATATAATTAATTTTTTTGCGAAATTCCTTTTTGATGACAAGTTATCTCTTTTCTGAAATTTTATTTTTTTATATTCACTTTTTATTACGAAATAGTATGTAATCCAATAGTGAAAATAATTAGTGTAATTCAAATGAGAAGTAATTCCTAGATTTCTATGAGTTGATGAGTGAGTCGTATAAATATTAAAAGAAAAAATTAGTTCATCAAAACAATTTGCGTTCTGTTGCTATGACTCTCTCTGTACTCTATAATCTGAAACTTTTTTATTTTGTTTAACTCTTATTATTATTTGTTTTGAAATTCATTTGAAGATAAAATACTTCTCATAAAAATTTTTAAAATATTTTCTACAAATTTGATAAAATTTTTATGTAGTTTACAACTAAACAAAAATTATAGTCCATTAAAGTATCATTTTATGCTTCATTACTACTGTGCGCTATCCTGTGTTTTAAAATTTATAAAATATTATCTAATATTTTATTTTTTAATAAATTCTCATTAATGTTATGCTCTTTAATATCTGCTTAAATCTCAATTTGATTTATATAATAAGGAATGAAGAGTTGAATACATTTAATGACAAACTTATCTCAGCTAAAACTGCTTAAGTAGTGGAAATTTATATTGCATTTTGAAGTGAAGTTGTTTTTGATTTAATTTATGCAAACATTTTTAACTCGTTATATCATATGATATGGTTTTGATTGAGTCTAATATTGAGTAATAATGACTTACTTTTATCGAAATGATTCACTTCTAATGGGTTTCTATTTAAAGTAGAGCTAAACAGTTGGCGATAATCTATGAGATGTTTGTCACAATTGCGTAAAGTGACATCATTACCAACTTTTACATTAAGCAGTCGTTGTATCGCGTCTTTAGAGTCTTTTTCACGACTTGCCAGTTGTGGAGTCGTTAGAATCCTTTCCTTAGTCTTAATCGAAGTATTAGTACTTAAATCGAGAAGAGAGTCAACAAAAAAAGATCGCGACATGACTTGAAAAAGACCACAAACAAAAAAATGTACAGAAATACTCAATTCGTAAGTTAAGTCATAATCTCGTTCGCACACCTTCACCACAAGTAGGCTTATCTCAATTGACAACTTTATAGAGTTGTGGCACTCGTACTGTATTCTTGAACACTAGAGTCGCCCAAACACTATAGCATACATTGCAAGACACCACTCATTGAGAAGATTTTAGTTGAAAAATGGTTGATAATAGAGTGGTGTGTGTGTGAAGTACTCTTTCTATTGGGACCGATCGCCGGCAGTGCATTTGTCACCCCAACAAACTAAAAACTTGGATAACTCCACCCATCAATTTAAAAAGCATTGTTTGGGCTGCGATTGTATGGCCCGCGTCTTCATTCTCGGACCCTCTAATTCGAAGCCAACTGTATTTGTTTGTAGGGATGAAAGAAATGAAAGAATCGCTTATTCTATCCTTTTTAGGTAATAATATTTAGTGCGCTTTCAATACGTTGTATAATATAATACCAATTGAGTGCAAACTATAAAGAAATAAGAAGACAAACAAATGCTCTCCAAGTGATTGTCGCCAATCATAGTAGTAATAGTACGGTAGTAATTGGCCAGCTTTTTGACAACCATCACTTTACACATCTCACTGTACTCTAAGTTTGAACCCAAAGGTATTTACAGACAATATTTCGTATGTAATACACAAATGAATATGCATTGCACTCGTAGTTCTATAATAAAGACATCTGTTCTCAAATTTCTCTACAATAATAATAAAAAACTGTTT
This sequence comes from Hermanniella punctulata, assembly GCA_034699405.1. Classification (NCBI taxonomy): domain Eukaryota; kingdom Metazoa; phylum Arthropoda; class Arachnida; order Sarcoptiformes; family Hermanniellidae; genus Hermanniella; species Hermanniella punctulata. Next base: position 2,358 of record JAQGCF010000002.1, on the reverse strand, counting down.
TCACACAACTTTGTCGACAAAACTCTTTCTAAAACTCCCGAAATAATAATAGATCTATAGGTTTACAATTTATAGCTCCTCTGAGCTGAGCTGAAGGAGATTTTCAAAAAATGTAATATAAATATGCATTAGAGATAATATTGTATACATCAAACAATGGCACCAGAATTAGTATTATAGGGGATTATAATCAGACAAATATACCGTTCAAATAGAGATACTGTGCTCTGAAGAGCAACTGCAGGAAAACTGAGAGATATGTAAAAAACTATAACCAACTCATAAGATCCTTTTTGTTAGTCATAGGTATCCATTGTACACTGAGCTCCGAATAGGGAACTATTGTTATTATCCGATTTCCAGTTCATGAATATGATTAAACATTATTTTTATTGAGTTCCGGATCTCATATGTCTGAGATGTTTGGCAAAATGAGCCATCAAAGTAGGAATAGTAGGAATTCATAGGACACAATAGTCAGTTGTCGCTAACAATTATGAATCGGTTCATTTGTCAACACTATTATTTTCCATTACTTTCCATTATGTGATGCCATTTGTAATACACAGTGAAATCGCTAAAATCCATATTCAAATCCATATTGAAATCCATATATTCATAGCATTCATAGCTTTTTTGTTGTTTTTCTATTGACAAAAATAAGGACAAACTGTTGGACAAAACTCACTATAGATTATATGCGCGATATTTGCATGTAATGCAAAGTAAAACCTTATTTTCACTTTATTTCAAACTATTGTCTGACCTTTTTATTATTATAAATGTTTAATACTATTGTGATTTATATTGTCCGCGCATTGATTGATATTAGCCCTAACCATATGTATGCCATTGAAATGTATTCTCCGGACTTAATAATAAGCGAAATGATTAGTATCGCTAATATTTAAGCCCACTTTCTATGAGTTATTAATCAAAATAAATAGTATAACTCCCTATAAATCGCTACCAAAATAAACAATGTGTATAATAATCATTAAACGGGTGACCGAATAGAGTCTGTCACTACACTTACGTGAAATTAAGATTAACAAATCAATTCCTTCCCATAAATCTAATTAAACCTTTTTTTGTTCAATAATCTGATTGAATGCAAAAAACAATTACCGGTATATTTGAATCACTATAAATGTAGAGATAAAAATAGAAACTACAAATAAAGTGCACATCAGTCTATGCCGGTGATGCTTTGCTGCTCTATATTGACCCCATTGTCCAACATATTTAAAATTATTGTTGCGAAAAGCAAAATGAATTGTCGTTCGCCAACAAAAGCAAACTATAATACAGTAGTCAACCCTTACTTACATAAAAGCAAATTTTTGCAGAACCGCTACTTAGCATTCATTGAGAAGAAAAAAGAGTAAATTAGTATATATTTGTGTTCGTTTTGAATATTAGCTTCAATTTTACGGTCATTTGATTTTTCTGAATAATTGAAGACAACAAAGAAATATAGATTTATTTCTTATACATAGAAATATGACTTTATAACTGCATTAAGCATTGGCTGCACTTTAAATAAGAATTTTTCAATTATTTTACAAAATTTAAATTAATATAAAACTTAATCTTTGACGGTGGGGTATATGGGGTATTTCACTCGTAAGTATATTTATAATTATGTATTTTTATTAACAATGAAGTTTCTTATTATACCTGTCTACAGGTGTATGTATTGTTCAACTTATTGAGTATTTACTGTACAAAAGATATAATAGTAAAGTATACACAAAAGACTTGCTATTGATATCAATAAAAAAGTAAAAGCTATTAAATTGTTTTATTATTTATGTTAATATTCATAATATTCATCAATTTTGTCATAGATTTTTGATAAAATATAATTAATAGCTTTATGCCTACCTCTACCTTAAAAGATGAAGATATACAGTATATGATGTAACTTTTCGGTTGCAGATGAGCTTAATCCAATATTGTCACATAAAATGTATTTTTCTAATTGTTAGATCTATTAGTTTATCGAATGTAAAATTTTTATTTTTATTGAACTAAACTATTCGAACATATCCTTAAAGTAATTGTTTTTAAAATGAATTATTACTTAAAGTAATAAATATATAACAATATTCAAGTCTCAAAGATCTTGAGCTTTGAAATAGTAATAGAAGTAATTCTAATATCTTTCAAACAATGATTTTGATATATAATTATTGCGATTATTCAATATATATAAGATATTCTTTAACTTATACTGACCGCAAATATACTCCCAATTTTATACTACGGGGTATTCAGAAATTAACAAGTTTTTTGAATTCTTTATTAAAAAATAACTACAAAAGATATCAAATTGAAATTAATTTCATTTTAAAG
>JAQGCF010000001.1:0-28380 GCA_034699405.1 Hermanniella punctulata | reverse complement strand
GGGTAAAAACCATTTCCTCCAATACCTCAGAGAATAAAAACATAAAACTATTAACTAATAAAAAAGAAATTTCTCGAAATCTATTATTAAATTTATTTTCTAACCGAAAACTATAGCCTTTGGTTGCATTCAAAAGTAAAATGACATTCATTTTGATGAGTCGTTTTGGGCCCAAATCTTATTTATTTTCAATTTTCTTTTTCTGATATGACTTTTGCCATTTGATGCATGAGTTGGCATCGGTACCAATCGGCACATCACTTGGACTTCATTAATAGTGATAGGTTTGGGACAAACCAATACCTGACACTTTACTCCAAACCAATATATACAAAATGCATTTGTTTTTCTACAACATCTTTAGTATTGATTCAAATCTGATTTACTAATAGTTCCAATAGATATGAAAGAGTGTCATAAGGTATTGATATTTGGCTATACATTAGTCAGTGTTAAGATCTGTCACTTATATTGAATTCATATTTTTTTCGCTTAAACTCTCATAAAATATACTAAAGTTTTATGGCTTTACAGATCCTGACGTTAACAGTCAGCTTAATTGTTGTATTCTTTTGTCAACAAACTAATGGTGAAAATAAGTTCCGAAAGAGTTATGTATCGAGAGTTAAATCAAAGCCAACGATAAATATACAAAATTTTGAGCCAAATAGTGGGGATTTCACTCCACAAGTGGCCGAAACAAAGGCTCAACACTCGGTTATTAGAGCCGGTCCAGACTTGAAGCCAGCTGCTGGTCATCATGGTGGTGGTGGAGGTGGGCATGGAGGTCATGGCTACTTCCAATATGCTAGAGTACCTCATAAAGGCACCTGGGAGTTCGGTAAGGCTCATATATTTTTAAATTTCTAATTTATTAAACCATAAATATATTGATTTTTATACTGCAAAATATCGATCACTTTTTGTTAACGCAATAACCCATTAGAGTGTAGTGAAAGACCAGTTAATATATTATATTTTAGTTAATCAAACTCCACATACAGTGCATTATATCTAAGATTTATTTTATTGAAATTGTTTTAATAATTTTTATATGGATTTCAATTTTTTAAATTTGTTAATTAAAGGTTACCGTCGAGGAAATCCATGGCATTTTAGAGAACAACACGAACAGGTATGAGAGTATATGCTTGAAGTGTTTAAAATTTGATGAAAAAGTTGATCAAACATTAAATTATTGATCAATTTTTGGGTCAAAATATTTTTATTATGAGTTCGAAAGAGTTAAACATTCAGTTTAATCGATTGAATTAACAAAACCACAAATAATTGGTTTTAATCGATTGTATAACTGGTTCACTAATTAGGGACACGGACACCAATTCAAGACAAAACTTAGATGGGGTGACAAACACGGAGGTTATGGAGAGCATTATTGGGTGAGTAAACACTACATAAATATATGAGAACTATAAATAAAATATAATTTTTCTCTTATTTAGGACTATAATCACGCGCCCAAACACGATGATCATGGAGGAAAAGGAGGAGGGTATGGTAAAGGACACGGTTAAGGTCATGGCGGTGGTGGATATGGTCGTGGCTGAGCTTTTAATGTTAATAAATTTTTAAATTATTTTTTGTAAATTTCTATTTAATATTTATAATTGCATTAATTATCCATTAAATCAAATACTGGCCTAAAAGACAACATTTTTCAATTAAATTCGATAAAACACTCCAAAAATATAGTGATTTAGTATAACTGTAATCGAAAGACATTTATGCTTTCGGTGGAAAACTTTTATAACACTAATTAAGATTGAATGCCAACTGATTTATATATTGGTTGACAACAAAGAGCTGTTTCTTATGAGCATTAGAGGTAATGTTCTTATTATAATGTGTATAATTTTAAAGTAGAGAAACAAATCTGAAAATTTCGATAAATCAATATTTCCTTAACTTATAATTTGGTGTCTAATGCACTGTCAGTTAAGTTTAGGGAATAAAATCTAATGAAATAATAACATGTAATGAGTTTTTCCCGTTTTTTATAACATGAAAGTGATTATTAGAGTAGTGTCTGAGACTTCTATGTGCTGTTGAGTCGATTCAATTTAGTATTAAATAAAATATCATATGTAGGAAAGCATTATTGCCGTCACTCATAAATTATAATTCGTTTCGTTTCACTAAATTCTTTCCATCGCTTAGAATACGAGTCAAGAGTTAAGATATTTTAAGAAATTTATTTTCAAAATGTTTTATAATTTATACGAATATAATATTTTTTAGATAACTCTCTTAAGATAAGATAAGACGTGTTAATAAACTCATTCGACTCTTTTGGTGGCAAAACTCCTTCAAATGTGTTCATCAGATCTTTTCCTTCAATAATACGAATAATTTAAGAAAAAGAAATGTTTTTTGTGGAGAAAATGTCAATAAAAGTGATTAAAATTCTAACGATTTGTTTTTTAATGAAGTAATGACAAGTAGTTTCATATGTAATGTTTGATTCGCATTCACTTTATATACAACATTAAGTTTTTTCTTATATATAATTATTGGTAATAATTAATAATTTTCTAATAAATAATTAACAGTTATTTATATACACATCGATATAAACCAAATTAATAATCAATAACTCTATTATCAAAATGAAAAACAACCGCTTTTTATAAACAGATAGAATATTACATACAATAAGAATTGCAATTTTTAATCATAAAACTCGCTATTAATCTATTAATTCATTTTATAATGTTTTACTTTCGCCTAATTTTTTGCGTTATATCACATTCATTCAAAAGAACTTTTTTATTTGACCCCTAATTCTCACTTAATTTAATTTAATTTTTGAGTTTAAAATGAAAAAACATTTTTCGATTCGTTAATAATAATAACTTTTTCTTTTAATGTAAATAATTTTTGCAAAATTTTTTAAAATTTCATTTCAATTGAATACTTGTCTCTACTCTTATCTGTAATTAGAAAATATCGACAAAACTTCGAAAACAATTTTAAAAGTATTGTCTTAAGACTAGACTCGAATAGATTTGATTTCGCATTGAATTTTCAAAACAAAAGTTAAGTAAAAATAAATTACATTTGTTTTGAAAAAATACAAAATAGTTTTTAGAAAAAGAAAACACAACTAAAAAGACAATCGTAAGACCAGTTTTCGCCCTTTCATTACAATCATTGAACAAAACTGATTGAAAATAATACAATAAAAACATTATTTCCATTAAAAAAAAAGACTTAAACGAGTAGTCAATACAAATTTGAAATATAATGAGTTTTAAAGTGAATTTAGATCTTTTTTTAATGACTTTTTTGAAACAATAAATATTAAGTTCTTTACCTAAACAATACTATCTGTGAAACAATACAATATTTGATATAATAAATGTGTGTTTACTGTACACAATGTATTTTTAGTGAAGTATTTAATTTAATTCCGTTTTTTGCACTTTTGGTTCAAATAATTAGTGAAATAATCAGAAAACTTGTCTTTTCTTAAACTACTTTTAGTCCTTCTTTTGCATCATTTTAGTTGAATTGAGCGCAAGAAATGATTTTTTGGTATTTTTTGTTTTGTTTAAATGATGTTTAAATGTGTTTTTTGTATTGTTTTTTGTCTTTTGTTATTTAATTAATGGTAAAAAACACTTAAGTTTCGAGAATTGGTTTATAAACATTAACTGATAAGTAATACAATAAATATATCAATTGATTGCACGTAATTCCAAAACAATAGTAATTAGTGTTCATTTCAAATACGTTTTCTTAAATAATTTGTATAACAAATAATTCATAACAAGTAATTAAAACTTTAAGTTTTAAATAAATTTAACAAAAATTTCCTAAAAATAACTTTTAGTAAAACAACAAATATTGCAATTATTTTGAGTTAAACAACGATTTTAAAGAACAATAAAAAAAAGTCTTTTAATAGAGTTGAGGTTTTTGTTGAAAAAGTGAAACAAAAATCTAAAAACTTATGAATAAATTAAAAATAATTCCCTTTGACAGCAAAAACAGAAGAGAAAAATATTAATTCGCCTAAAAGTACATAAAATAAGAGGAGAAATGAGTGGAAAAGAGATATTAAATTAAAAGTATATATATTTTCGATGCTTTTTGTTTGTTTAAACAGATCTCTAAAAATTGCTTTCATTGCGATTTAATTCAGACTTGAATTTTGAAATGAAGACAAAGAATTTGTTTAAATCATTAGAGAATATATTGGATTCGATCGAAACAATTCTCTGGTAGTAAAACAAAAAAATTATAATTGTTTACAAAAAAACAAATTTACAAAAAATTTAATTGAATAGACATATGAGTTGAGAAGAGTTGTTGTGAGTAGTATTTTGTTTGTTAGCGTCAATCATATGTGAACTGAAAGTTTGTGATTGTATTCTAAAGAACTTTTACAAACATTTGATTTAAAGATTGTCCCAAAAAAAAGTTAAAACAATATTTTGTTTTAAAACTGGAGATTAGACTCATGTAAACTCTTTTTTTATATCTAAGTTTTGATCATTTTTTTTAAACTATAGTTTTTTTAATATGTTATGTAAAATAAATTTGTCTTTCATTCGAATTCATTAATTTCTTTGCTCTAAATCTCTATTTCTATTATTATTTTCTCATTAATTATCGATTTTTTGCATTTGTTTTAAATGAGAAAAACATTTTTTTTGTTGAAGAATCGGAAGAACAATATATTAGTCAATTTGACTGCTCTTAGAACTGATACCACTTCTTATCTCTGTATTTTAACATCACATTATGCGCTGCAGAGCCAAACGCCTCGGCTTCGGATTGCATTCTTGCGGTTCGATCTTCTAATTGACCCAATTTTTCGCCGCGTTCTGTCACTCCCTAAACAATAAAATGAATGAATTTATTATTTGTTACACAATTTATTGCTTACAATAAATATTATACTCTTTTTTTGCATTTGATTGATATATAGAAAAATGATTACTGAATAACAGTTTGTTATTAGAAATATTCTAACCATTAGTGTCGAAAACAATGGTTTGCCGGCTGTTATCCACAGATTTATGGATTTTTACAATAATTACATCGGTGTAGGGTTTGCGTAGGAGTGCAGTAGTGCAGTGTATAGTATGATATTAATGAGCAAATCGAGTGATTTGCGTATTGAAGTTTTTTGGATCAAAGTCATCAACTCATTCAATGGCAAACAATGCCTTATTTTTCATACATTTAGGGATATTGTACTCTATATAAGACATTTTGGGATTTATACAAAGGTTTATAAATTTTGAGACCTCAACTGTGGTATTAAAAAAAACTTGGATAATGTTATTACTGGTTTAGTATAATTACTACCGGTATAAATAAATAATTTAAGTTTGTGTAGAAGTTATAAGTTTAGAATAAAATATTTTTATTATAGATTAAAATTATCCATACCTTGAATTACATACAAAATTTATTATCAAATATGAAGTAATAAATTAGTAATCAGTATTACCGATACAGTGATGTTATGTAAATTTTGTATATTCAGTGATATTGAGGTCAATGTCACACAAATCGAAATATTTTGTTCGGTATTTGTATGAATTCTGAGGTAAATATTTCAGAAAAAGTATAATATTTAAGCCCTATATCGGTATAATGTAAAACAATGTATAGAGTGATTAGTTATAACCGGTAGTAATATATATTATTAGACAATTTTGCTTAGATCTCAAAAAAGAGTATTTTTTATGCTCTTTTGATAATTGCTTTTATATGAAACAGATTTAACATTTATGGAAGAATTTTATATTAAAATTAAAAATACTTTATTCCGCACAATGAGGAAAAGTTATGGAATGGAAAGTGAAAAAAGTGATAATCAATTTGAAACTACATTTTTTAAAAAGTAGTTTATAGTTTGGGCACAAAATGTTATAAAATATTTTATATATTAAACACAAAGCCTTAAGAAAATAATTAAATTATTTTAACAAATAGTGAATTCATTTTTTGTTCAAATAGTTATTTAACTGATTAATGAAGAAATCTAATTATGAAGTTTCCAAACAAGAGGAGAAATTACATCTCAACGGGAAGTTAAGAGACTTTTATAATAGATTATTAGATTTTCTTAATTTAATTTAATTTCTTCTCTAATTGTTGTTTCATTTAATAATAAGACGAATACTATTAAAGCCATTAAATATCGATTTCAGTTTAAGAGATCAATACTTTATAGAAAAACTAAGATTTTTAACAAATAAATCGATAGATATTTAATCAATTAGTATACTATTTAAAAGCATTAAATTGTTTAGAGTTTGATTAAATTGAATTAACTTTAATTTAATGACTTTAAAAAGAAGAACTTTAATGAGATTATTGATTACTTGGTGTGCGCCGGCATAAACTCAGTTCCCCTAATGTCCTAACATCTGATCACTATTTTAAAAACTATTCATTTTTAGCATTACTTATGAATCGCATTTGAAAAATAAAGCCATTAATTACTACTTTGATAGTACAGCAGTAAATGTAATTATTATGGGCAGGAAAGGCATTTCCGGCATAAAAGGTTGTGTTGGCTTTAAAATTATTTAATATAACTGTTTTTAAAACTAATATTTGAAGCAAAATAACACATTCGGCCAATTAAGACATAACCAAATGTTTTGCGCACAAAATTCCTTTCATGCGATGAAAACAAAATTGAATTAATGTTATAATTTTGAAAGAGTCTGAAAAATATTTTCATCAAATTTCAATTGAATTTTAAAACATTTAATTTAATAGAGAAATATTGTATTAAAATATTCTTAATTTATGAGAAATATTCGTAATTATAGAGTAGAATACTAGAGCCCATTAGGCGGAGCTCAGGGATAAGGCTTCAAATATGTAAAATCCTGTTCGAGTGTAAGATTATAAGACATCGCATAAAATAAAGTATAAAATCCTTCCATAAAAAGGATTCAAATATGCCTTAGAGGCAAATATGGCTCAACGATTGGGTAGATGTTTAGCGGAGGACTTACACGCGATTACACTATTTGCAGAAGTCGAGGAAATCCTCCTACAACTCCATCAATTACAACCCCAGAGGAAAATTTGTAGATTTAAAGCCCACAGCAATGATAAGCCGTAAGCCGTTAACACAGTTTTTCAAATGATAGAAGTGATGGGGAGTTCACAGAACACTAAACAATCAAATTATAAAATAAGTGAATCAATTCATACTTCTCTAAGTCTCGCCATCTCCGAAGAAAGACTACCGGTTTGTTGTTTTGCCTGTTCAAAAGCCCCGGGAATGTGGCGCGCAGTGGTCTTCGATGGTTTTCCTGCACTTGTTTCGCCAAACAATTCCTCTCTGTCCAAAGAATAGGATCCGCCTCCGAATAAGCCTTTGAGAAAACTGGGTTTTGGGGGTTCGGGTAAGTCTTTGGGGGCAGTAAAGAGAGCTCCGACCATATCAGAGATGTTATCACGAAATGACGACGAAATTGTGAATTTGGTTAGTTCTGATGGCGATGACATATACATACCGTGACCGTTAGCACTGAAACATATTGTGCGCGCAATCCTTCAAATATAATACAATCACTTAAGAAATGAATTAGAGATAAGAGAAATAACAGCATTGAGTGCATCTAATAATGAGTTTAACAGAGATTTCTATTGTTTTTAACGTCTCTTTCGTAAGAAGTTTATGAAAATTACATAAAAAATATTTTTTAAGTCTATTTTATTATATTGTGTTCACTCTATCGATCAATTGAATAAAATAAGAGAAGAAGAGAAGAGAATTTCCTACAAATTTCCTGTTCATAAGTTCAATACATGTTTCACATAAATGTCTATTCTCTCAGAGTCTTAAAAATGGTTGAGTTATATAAGTGAAAGTATTTTTATGTACAGCTGTTCTCATTCAAATTCGGCCATATATTCACTTTTCATATTAAGAATTGGCAAAATAATAATCACAAAAAACTTGTATTGCGTTCACAATGTTTGCCATTTATTAAACATTAATAACTGATTAGTTTGGACTCATTTGTTAACTATCGATAGTTTAAATGTCAAACACAGGCATTATATATCAATATTAATATAGAGAAAAATATATAACTTATTATTCAAAAATTAATATTAGTTTCAATTAATTAATTGAATTATATTGAGTTTAAATATTAAACAGTTTGTGATATTCTGATAAATTATTCGACATTTAATTATAAAAAAAACAACCTTGACGAAATGGCGAAACTATATACTACATTTTCTTCGAAAAGTGTAGTTAAAAATCACTTTAATTCTTGCAGTGCATTAGTTTGCATAATATAAGTTAAAATATATTGAGTTTTAATATGAGCGCCACTTATGTATAAATTATTAATGAATAAGTCTTTATAAAAAATAAATAATAATAAATTCAAATATATATTTGGAGTTTAAATATCCTGATTTATAGCAATGGTTAAGTTCAAGATTTAATTAATCACACCCTGCGCTTAGTAATAGGGAGTACAGTAGTGTAATAGAGGAAAACTGTTAAACGGAATTTATTTAAAATTATATAAATTTATTAATTAATTTAAACACTAAAAGTAGAGTTATTAAAAAAATTAAAGGATGTAATACCTGTACCTACAGCTATAAAAGTTTGTTTTATATTTGAGGTACCGGTATATAATATTTTTAAGTTTGATTTTAATTAATTTGAAAACAGTACAAAATTATATAAAAGCCCGAAATAATTGCCTTCAAAACTCAAGTACAAAATTTCCCCTCAATTTCTATTTCTTTTATCCACTTTTGAATTTGTTGTCATTACTGTATAGTAATTACAGATATATTTAACATTAAAATATAAACTTCATTACTATGAAAATAAAAATCTACTAAATATAATATTTAATATAATTAACAAAAATACATAATCGGAAGCACTGGCACTCCAAACATACATAGAATGAATGGTTAAATAATTTAAGGAGAATATAACTCATTTACATTAAACTGATTATTAAACTAAATTATTTTATTAAAGAAGAGATTTTATAATTACCCCGCGTTTAATAGAGAATATACTGAACACAAATAATATAAATGTTATAAAAAGTAGATTTAAGTAATGAATTAACAAGTAAGTTTCTACCCCTTGTCCTATCTTGCTTGCCCTGTCTGCGTTACACAGAAAAAGCTATGCGTTCAATCTATGTTAGCTATAGGAATGAAGTCAATTGAGGATTTGTAACAACAAGAAAAAAATCTATAGTAGGAGTCGATCTCACGGACTCAGATTCAGCGTTAGCCAACATAAAGGTTGAGCTAAAGGACTCTGTTTAATAATTCTCACCCTAACATTTGACATCACGGCATACTAAAGCTAATGACTGTACCGCATATAGTGACAGTGGTAGCACCAAAATTATATATTGCACAACACAGAATGGAGAAGTGATGTGATCTGAATCTTTCAAAACTTGAACACAATATTCGAGTGGGTGTTGGCGTCAAGTCTTGAGATTAAGAATATTTAATCCCTTAAATATAATTTGTCTTAATTTCTACCCCCATTACCCTATTTCCCCACTGTGTGAGTTATAAAAACAAATACTAATTGTTGTCTTAATTTGAAATATGATTTTGTGATTATTTTCTATAAGTTTTATAAGAAATTTGAATGAAAACGAGAGTACTTTTTATTGGGTATATAAACTGAATCCAAACTCAATGCGAGTGACACTCAATATATGAAATGCATTAAAGCAGAACTTATAAACGTTTAGACATACCTGACATCAGTTAGTGCTAAAAAATCGATATCAATCAGAAGTCTAAGACTTGGAAGGCTATAGACCACTATATTACCAGTGCCTAAATATACAGCCAAACATAGACTATCTGCAAAAGTGTTAACAAATTAAGACTATTTTTTCAAATAAAAATATTTTTACAAATCATTTAAAAAGGTTACGAAAAATAGGTCTCAAAAAAGAGCAAAATTTTAATCATTGAGTGATTTTCATTCAAATGTATTATTTGTTAAAACGTTTCAAAAGATATGCAAATCGTTTAAGTGAGACATTCAAAGCAAAAGAATTTTAATGCAAATGCATCGCTATTTCTAAATGGATTGTGTGTGTATTACCTGCGCTTTTCATGTAAACTACATCAGCTCTGACTGCAAAAGAGGTCTCAGTGAGCGTTGCCTTATAAGAGCACATCTGTGTCGGCAAATTAATTAAACGGATCTGTTTCTCAGAAACCATGACTACGAACTGGGAGTCACGCATATCGGTCGAGGAAGACGTCGGAGATATTTTATTACTACGATTAGTTGCTCCTCCACTACCACTTCGCGTAATAGTTAGCGAACCGCCGCGTTTGTTGTCAGCACTACCGGAAGATGAACTCGGAGTTGTGTTACCAGGTTTGACCGAATCTTTCCAGATCTCTGAGTTTAACTGTAGTAGAGCTCCCGTAAAGTCCAAAAATGATATACAAAGTATTGATCCCTTTAACCGGTATATACTTCCTGTGATTCAATATTCAAATTAATGCATTTAAGAATATATCGTTAGTTTAATGAAATGTTTGCCATAAAAACAAATTGAAATCAATTGAAATCAAATGGTTTTAAAGTGTTTTAAAACAAATTTTATTAAAATCATGAGTAGTTTCGCTTAGTTTATATTTAGTGCTCAATAAATTCAATGGAAATTTTGGATATATTTTGACTGAAAGATATTTATATATCATAAAAAAGCATTTTAAAGAACTACTAAGACGTGAACACATGTAAGTTTACAGAACCTTAAAAAAACATACATATTATCTATAGTTTATACAATTAAAACAGTTAAAACAAAGGGAAGTCAAACCAAAATAGGTGTATACAAAGTAGTCAATTACAACAAACTACTGTAACTTATATACAGTTTTATTACAGATAATAAACTTTTATAACGGGATTAAATCTATTTCATAAATAAGTTAATATTTGAAAATATCATAAATTCTGGCAAAAAATGAGAAAAATTTTGAGAATATTTTTAGATTTCAAACTTCTAACTAAAAAATTAAATTTTATAGCATTTATCCATAACTATAGTTTTTGAACTATAGATGTTTAATAGAAATACAAAATAAACTACCTTGCTAATACTCTAAATTATGCTCGACATAAGCTTAATCCTGATAACATTGAATTATTTATATGTGATTATGTCTTAATAAATCCTTAAAATGCTTTTTAGGCTTTTGAAATGTCTATAACTGTTTTTATGAGGTATTTATAAAATAGTCAAATATTGTGTGATTTATGAGCTTTTTATTTAATTTCAATAATGTTGAACACAATTTGAATAGTATTGAGTTTGAAAAATGAAAACTAAAATTCTTAAATAAAATATTTATTTTGTATAATAAATATTTAATCAAATGTAATAAAAACAATGTTTCGGAATAGATGTGACTAAAAATTGCTAGTTTTGAGTCTATACTATGAATTTAAATGAAATTATTAGAGTTAGAGAATAGTATTGAAAGCCATCATAAATAATATTTATGCAAATCTAGTCCTCAGATAATTAATTGAAATTCATGTGCGGATAAAAAACAGTGATATTTTGCTCTTTAATGTCAAAATATCTTTACTTATTCTTGAATACTTTGGGGTAACGATACTTATGTAAGAACAGGAACTGTTTATAAATGATTTTTTATGAGCAAAATATTTTAATACCGTATTTGTTGACAATAAGTGTCGGAAATATATAAATCTTATATTTATTTAATCTTATAGACGAGTGAAAGGAGTGGAAGACTCACCACTTGGAGAAGCGATGACTGTTTGCAAACATAAAATACGATTATCGGTACTATCAGGCAATGTTAAAGATATCACTAATACAGATCCGAGACTAGTGCCCACCCAAACACATGGGCTCGTCGTTGCATCTGATTAAAAGGAAGAGACAAAAGGAAATCAATTCTCGAGTGAATAGAATTGAAATGACTTTTGGGCTCAGAGTGTAATACAAATTCATTTGTAGTGACATTTGTACTCTTAATTTTCTACTACCGTTTAATATTTGTATAGGACTTCTATTTACCTGATTTTGTGCAATAAGTATCAGCAAAAGCAATATAAAGTACTGATTCGATTGTGATGTTCTCCAAACTTGAGATACTTGAGCTCCGGGAACGTGAGAACGAACTATCGATTTTATCTGTGCATTGGAACGAAAATTCGATGAGAATTAGGTATTTTGCGACAGACCTGTGCTTTGAGATGGACAGACAAACACCATCAAACTCTAACACATCGGTATCGAGTGATAGACAAACTTTAATTGTGAAATATAATGACAACAAAAACACATAAACAGTTCCATCAAATTATGATAACAAACACACAAAACACGATAAACTAATTAAATGTGAGGCAGAATAACGCGGTACCCAATACTAAGTAATTGTCATAAATAAACATTATATAAATAAAAACGAAGAAAATCGACAAAAAATAATCAATTAATTGAAAATAATTTGATACTAAACAAACTCATAAATAAAATCAAGTGATAAACAAAATAATTAGATTATAAAAATAGATTTAAGAGCCAAACAACACATTGGGTGTACTCTTCTTTCATACCTAATCCATAATTAATACTTAAATTATAATAATTATTATAATTTTAATTAAATATTCTTAAGGAATAAATTATTTTCTGATTTCTTGTTTAATATTGTCTAAGATTAATGGTTAAGTAGTACAACGCCTACCAATGCTGTGCCTAACAATTTTTGTATAAATAAATATAAATTCTTAACAATTTTTTTTATTAATCTTAATCTAAAAGTTATATATTTTAAATGAATTGTTTATGAATTGATATGAAATAAAATACAGCCAATAAATAGTACTTAATTAAAGCCAAACCGCAGTTCAGTTAAAAAACTTTATATTAATAGAAATTTATTTAAAATAGACAAAAACGGTAACTGTAAGACAACACAACAGCAACAATTGACAAACACGAGACGACACACAATGTAATTAATATTTATAGTAATATTAATAAATAAAATATTTCATAAAAATAGAGTAAATTTTAATTTCAAAGCATTCAAAGCCTTAGCAAAACAATCGAAAACTGATGGCAAACATATCAAAAGTGCAGTCAAAGGCATTGCATCAAAAAAGTTTGTGAAAATAAATGTTTAAGAAATTATAAATTAGTAATAAATTTAAAAATATGGTCTTAAGTGTAGTTGATGTGCAACAATACCAGGACTGAGTGGCTCACCAATGGTTATTATATAGGACGTGATAGTGCGATACATTACCAAAAGTGTGTATATGACTTGTGAACGGTGTGGAAAATTATACGTTCGGTAAATCTATGTAATTAAGGTTTTGTTGGTAAGAGTTTACTACAGATACTACAGTAGAATCACAATCAGTTCAGTAACTTTTGCACAGCTGAGAGGCTAACATACCTATACATAAGCGACAACTATCTGCTACAGTAGGTTCAACTGTTATATAATTGTTTTAATAATGTTATGGAGTTATAGAGGTATATAATCCCTATAACATAATCATAACATTATTAACCCATTGTTTCGCAACTAATGGTTTCAAAAAATAACAATAATTTCATTAATTTTTTTCGAGTCATTCAAACGATTCCTCAAATAATAAACATTTAGACGAAGAGTTACGTCACTGATTCAGTCGGTACGGAGAGATCAGGTAATCGGATAACTACTACTACTCACTACTACTACTACAACTACGACTACAGTACTATTACTAATAACAGATTTGAGAGATTTGCAATAAAAAACCAAAAGGGATTAACTGTAAGAGTAAACATGCCTCGACTCCAGTAATTATTTACATGTTATGATAAATCTCTGACTCTTTTTTTGGCGTTAATTAGAAAAAAATAGTTAAAACATTGAATAAATTGTTTGCTTAAACTAAGAGTGTTGAAGAGCCACCTGATCCTGTGCTGACACCGAGATTGTAATTGAATATTCCGTCATCTCTGCCATAGTCAGAGGCCATACTCTGAATAGTATGCATTTTTTGTAACTTGTTTCGAGTACCTTGAGATCGAGACCTTTTCATTTCGGGTGTTATTTGCTTTTTAACTGTTGTGTTGCCCGAACTGCTTGATTGCTGCTGTTGTTGTTGTTTACCTGTGGTTGGGCTCAGACACAAACCATTGATCTGTTTTTGTTATAATTATTTAATTTATTGTTTTTTTGGTTTGTTATTCGATTTTTTTTGGTTTTGATGTTTTTATTTAATATTTTTTTTCAATAATTGTTGATTGAATTTGATGAGTGTTTTTCATTGTCAATGAGGAGGTAGTGGTGATTGAAAAGAGAAAAATAAGAAAAAAACAGATAATTACCAGTAGTGCTAAGATAGAAGCTTTTGGTATCTTTGAGGATTGGATGTTGAGTCTGGTGTTGTTCTAACACTGGATTTTTGCCATTAAACTGATTTTTATACAAATATCGATTAAAACTAATGCAAAACACTTTTCAATTAAAACTTTTTGGAAATTTGTGTTATTTGTGATAAAACTCTATTTAGGAATAATTGGAAACTCTTTTCTTACGTCGACTATAAGCGAAACCGATATTCAATTCATTCAAAGTTAAGGATTAATCGATTCTTATAAAAGTTAATGAATTGAGTTTTACGAGAAATAACAACAAAAAGAGCAAAGATTTTCGATACTGTTTATGACAGACTTCACTAATGCTTTACTTAGTGTTCGCTTAGCTTTAATATTAATGTTATGTAAAATTAGAAGACATTAAGGCATTGCTTTGGCAACACTTTAATTAGTCTAATGAGCATAAAGTAAATATTAGTAAGAGATGAACAGCACAGAGAAGTAGAAAAAGATCTGAATATAAAGGATAATAAACAAAGAATAATAATAAAAATGAACAAAAATAATATCTAAAAAATATAAGTAACGATCGAACCAAACAAAAACTTACTAATTATTCGGGAGACCATAGAGTCGTCTTTATCTTCTAATCTTAAATCAAAAATTTTGTTTTTCTTCCTTTTAAAACAATTTTGTATTTCTTTGTCATTATTTCCATTTCTATTGGCTTTTATTGCACTCAGTTTCTCATTAAGATCACAGCTCTCGGCGGGAGAGGACATATCGCTCCCAATATTGGAACTGTGAACTGATTGATAGTCAACACTATCGAGTGATGGCGTACTATCTATGACTAAAGGACTAGTTTTGCTATCTTTTCGCTTAGTTTGCAAATTCAACTCATTTGGCCGAACGTGAGGTTCGCTTTTAGTGAAGTTAACACTTTGATCGCTATTGAACTCAACTGTTTCGGTAGTCAATGCGCTCAAATTTTCCTCCGAATTCTCCTTCCCTTTAATTAACGGCTCAGTGTTTTGCTTTCTCTTTGTACGCGGAGGTGGTATTGGAGGTACTGAATAATCAATTATTTCCGAATCGGGGACTCCTATAGGGGTATTTGGTACGGACAGGTCGGGTGATCGGCATTCCTCAGACTATAAATTTAAAACACATCAAACAATTTAAAAAATATTTTTTGTAGACCCGATTAAATATGAGTATTGGGTTGTTTGGAAAGTATTCTATTTGTAATATTTCGTAAACAATAAGTTCTATCAAAAATAGTTTGCATCAAATTTAAGGCCTCTATAGTCTCAAAATCATCTGAAAACTAAAATTATGTCCAAAAAAATTGGTCACTATTAACACATTACTACATTTGTTCAAAAATTTTTTAACTAAGAGTCAGTAGTGAACACTTTAATTAACGTAATTCATGCGAATATATAATGCACTCAATGAGCTTTAATCAGATGCAAACCAATGTTTGTTAGCGCTTACCGTTTGCGCGATATAACAAATAATGCTAAAGTAGAACACTGTTCAAACAGCCCGGTATTACCACAACTATTGTTAGTCTTATTAGTTATATAAAGACAATAATATTTTGAGTAATATTTTTATCTATCGATTGGATATTAGGGTTGTGTTGCGATGAAAAGAATGGGAAAATAAAACTAATACTAATAATAATCAAATTAATGTAATGACATGTTATTACCTGATCAGAAGAGGGAGACTTGCATCGATCGATATCACTTTGATTTCCGTCCGTATTATCTCTATTTGACGGCACACCTGTTGATGAAGTCTTCTTATTAGAGCGCATAGATCTTTGGTAGGGATCAGCCGTTCCTATAAATTAAGTTTTAAAACTATAAATACATTGAACGCAATATTTGGTGTGTTTTTGAAGCAAAATAATTGCCAAACCGTATAAATTAGAAGTGCAAACATTAAGTACAGCACACTTTTGTATCATATCGATGATTACGAGACCGTTTTCGCTCCCGTAGGCAATCCTAGAGTTGACACAAAACATCATTAATAAAAACATAAAATAATAGTTTGGAATAAAAAGAGGCGAAAACACGGGAGAATTGAGAGTTAAAAAATGGTTGTGATTACATACAGGCTGGCATATGAGTTGACACACAGTGAAGTAATCCTAAATGGAGGTGTAGTGCGATCGATCCACGGGCTAAGGCACACTAACTCTGCTTGAAAACCAGGCAACCTTTTGTGGTGCCCTGATTTCACTTGTAATAAATAAATTGATGAACTAATTGTATCGTGACTTTCGTTTGATGTCTGCGTTATGAACGAACTCATACCGCATGAGATTTCATTGTCGGTGGGCTCGCACTCGGCTTCGCTGTCGTAATTCATTGGAACTTCAATTACCTATTCGTAGAAGTATTACATATATTATTCAATTAATATTACGTTAAAAAGATTTGCAAATTAAATGCTTTGCCAACAAAATCAATACTAATAATAACAATCAATACTAACATAAATTATATTAGTGTTCGCTCTCTCTCTCTCTCTCTCTCTCTCTCTCTCTCTCTCTCTCTCTCTCTCTCTCTCTCTCTCTCTCTCTGACTCTTACTCTCTCAAAGTTATATCAAATTAGATCCATTCGAAGAGCATTACCAGCAAAAACTCATCAATCATTTTGATTGATTTAATTACTGGCAATAATTCACTGAATATATAAAATTTATTTCGAATTTTTATTTTTATCAATAATTTATTCGAGCATTAAATGATTGATTTTCTAATATAAACTCAGTTTAGATTTTGATAACATTTAAGAGAATTGCAATTCATTTATCGATTTTTTTGCGTATAAATAGAATTGAAGGAATGGAAAAAAAGAGTGACTAACAAGAGATACATTCGGTTCACTCAAATAATGTGTAGCGAAGTCAATGGTAATGAATGAAAAAAGCTGAGGCCAAGGGATTTGCCGTTCAAAAAATTCAATTAAAACGTTATGTACACTTAGGCACTGATATTTATATTTTCTAATCTATTGTATAGTAATTTAAGCATAAAAATAACGTATATTTGAATTTTTGATATTTCGCATTATATCAGAATTTTTTTGTTTTTTAAGAGTTATAAAAAGCTTTAAATTCTTATTGAAATGTTTTGTACAAAAGCGTGAGATAAAAAATTCTTAGAGAAGAGTAAACCTACTTCACTCGAGTGCCTGAAAGGACTCTTTCCTGCTTTTATGGTATGCAGAGTTAACTTTACATCTGAATGAAAAGCTAATGACAAATGTATAACAAATTATATCTTCAATTTTTTGAGACCATTAATCAATGATATAATAAAAAAGTATTTTTTTCGCTCCAGAATTGCGTTAATTTATGAATGATATGCAATAAAGAGTACCGTATAATTAGAAATGATAAGTAATTAACACATGTGATAGAATTCAAAAAGCAATTTAATTTTAGCAATAATTTAATGAATTGAAAAAAAACAAAACACTTTGTTTCACATATAATAACGTTTTCCTTAAAGTAATTTTATAATAAGTGTTATTTAAATTAAATTATGTATTCTTTTGTAAACTATTTTTCTGCAAAGTTTGAGTATATAAACAGATATTCGCAATGAATTACAGAATTTCGCAAACTTTAAGTACAAACTATAAAAGAATATTCCTCTGACTTATACCTAATTAATAACTTGGAATTAAAAAAGAATTTTATAAACTTTTAGAGTAATATATCATAAAAACACATCTATTTTAGAAAAAATATAAAAAACGAAAAATATATTTATATAATGAGTTAAAAAAATAATATGTCGGCAATAAAGTGGATAAAATACAGTATATATGGAAAGAGCCAAAAATTGGGTAATTAGATTGAAAATTAGTTTTTTACTCATTATAATACCTGTAATATGTATTTAATAATCGGGTGTAGTTCGATATCATTCGTTTCCTATATTGTATTTTACTTAATAACATATTCCCATTAATTCTCTATCAAATATCGAACACAAACTCATAATAAGAATAATTTAATGAGTGGTTAATATGCGGTAAAAAATGGTAAAAGTTTAACATGTATTCACTATTGAGCGCAAACATTGGCACAAAATTTTTAATAAATTTTTATTCTATTATGTATAAGAATATAAATTACTACTTGTGATACGGATCTAATTTGATAAAAATTTGTTTTGTAGTAATAAAATAGTTGTTATTTTTATTGTAACTAAAATAATGTCAATCGCCTCCAAATGCCTCATAGCTTAAATCCTAGGCCTTAGCATTAAATATATGACTACATCGTTATCGCATACTATTTCCACGACTGTATAATACTAACCATATTTTATAATACACGTAAATTTATAACTTACCGGTACTTCAGTGTGTGCCTCGTGTTTACTAAACCGAAATATAATGACTTGAGAGCTCGCGCCGGCAACACAAAGATATCTGCTATCGGTGCAGAAGGCGAGTTGTTCTATGGCGAAGGGGTCGTCATTCTCTTGAACGCCTATACCTTCTGGTTGACTCGGATCGGCTCCACTTCGGAGTTTAGGCTTTTCAAACAATTTTGATGTTTTTATTTTATATAATTGATGCAAATGTACTAAAAATATAGTATAGAAATGCATTTATTAGCAAAAAATCGATTAATTTTAATCTAATTTGCATTTAATTTTGGTCTTATGCGCAAAGCATTAGAGTATTAATGATTTATTTTCATTTGAATTTCAAATTGAAATTTTATTCTTTCGGAAACCTTCGGCTCATATATTAACAAATATCTCTCTTTAAATCATTTATTTTAATTTCACTATTTTTTCCAAATAAAATATTTTACATATTTTGTGTTTGACTCTGAATAACAACCATTTACTATACGACTCATTTTGTAATATAAATCTCATTCCTTCAGAAAACTTGAATAAATTAGGTTTCATTAAAAAATAAGTTCCAAATCATATGTAATTTCATTTTATTTGTGTTATTATCAGTAATTGAATAAAAAAGAAGCCAACGATTTGGTAATCATTAATGTCGTCAACTTATGAATCGCGTAGCAATTCGTTCGCAAAATAATCTTTTATCTCTTGTCTAAAGGAATAAAATTTCTAACAATATAGTGACCATTAGTAGAGATGAAAGAAAGTAAAGGACACATAGAATTATTTTCAAAGTTTTTTGGCTCAACAAATATAAATAAAAATACACAATAATCGCAAGATTTAAAGTTTTCTTCAATTTCACACCAAATAAAATTGAAAAGAGAGGAGTAGGAGGAGAGAGAGAGAAAGAGAGAGGAGAGAGTGAGGAGAGAGAGAGGAGAGAGTAAAGAGAGGAGTGAAGAGAGAGAGGAGAGAGTAAAGAGAGGAGAGAGAAGAGAGTGAGAGGAGAGAGAAGAGAGTGAGAGGAGAGAGCGAGAGAGAGGACAGAGAGATTTAGTAAACAATAATAAGACCTATTTCTCTCTAATGTCAATATAATGTAAAAGAAATTTCATATTTTTTATTTAATTTGCAGAAAATATGAGCAAAAATATTCAAATTCCCTATTTTTTAAAATGACGAACACATGTAGTGTATGCAAAATATATGCTAAATGGAGTCGAATAGAAAATTTTTGACTTTTTATATTAAGTGAAATTCAAGTCTTAAAAAGAAATTCAAAAACTTGTGTTTTAAGAAAAAGAAAGTTTAAGAAAGTATAGGAAAAAATACAATTTTACAAACTTTTCACTTAACTGAGAGAAGGCTAAAGAATTCATTGTATTAATATGTATTAATAGGGTAGTAAACACTAAATGGTAACGATTGAGGTATCCGTATTTTATTTATAACACGAGGAAATTGAATGCTAGCAATCATTTGTTTGAATGACACACAATATTATTGTATTTCAGTTTTATTGTGGAGTCAATGGTTGAGAGATATGACAAAATCGAGTCATACAGTAATGCAATCGAATTCTTAGCGAATAAGAGTTCACTAAAGATAATAAACGAAAAGGAATTACCTGAAGACGCGTCCCAGAACTTTATTGAACCATCTGCATGACTAGAATAGATATTGCAAATTACCCATCAATACTACACATACTCTATTTGATTAAGAATTGGAAATAATATTTCAAAAATAAAAATTCAATCATTTTCTCAAACGGTATTGACTTTTGATAAATAAATTGCATTTATTTTGATATTTGAATAATGTTTGGCAATTGTTATGATTTTTATTTGTTGTATATTTAGCTCAAGTACTACTTGGAAAATGACTTTTTTTGCATTTGTGCATAAATTTCAAATTTCTTTTCAAGAGATCATAATATTAATGAAATTTTATTCGATTGCCAACAAAAAAAGTGTTTGTAAATGAGTGCCAATGAATATAAATCAAACGACACTTTTCAGGATTGAAATTAAGTTAAGCGCAAAAGTCTCAACAAATTGTAAATTATATTAAAAGCATTAATAGTAGTGATGTTAAGAGAAAGAAGTAATGAGTGCTTTTCGCTTCGATGGAATCGCTTATCACAAGAAAAAAATTGCAAAACTTTTTCGTATAATAAATCATATTTTGCACAAATTTAAGGAATTTTTTATTTGAAATATTATTTTTTGAGATAAAAATGAAATAAAATGTGAGAAGAATTGAATTCAATTAAAAAAAGGTATAGAAATGGCAAATACCCCGTAATAATCATTTCAGGATAACTGACTGTAGAGCTGCCCCACTCGCCTCCATTGATAGGCCACTCCTTTTCCGAAAAACCTGACCTTTTGTTGCCCTTATGTCCCACCGAAAAGAACGCGTGCACTAAATCTGTCGGACAATCGGCCAAATAGTAACAATAAGTAACGGGTGATTCGTGTAAGTCCATGGAGTAAGGGTTTTGAAAGCACGGGTACCTATAAATTATGATAAATAGAGATAAGGATTGCGTGTTTGCAAACATTCTCTGATAAAAAAGAGATTCGAAGCCAATAATTATTTTGTTTAATACTATTATAAGCAAAAAGTCTGACATAATATAATGCAAACAATAGTATACCCGGCGCTCAATAAATCGACGACAACCAAATCATTATATAAGAGCACAACTATAGCAAAGGGATCATTAAATTCCATTTCATAGGGAGATTCGCATAACGTTATGAAATCAATGATATTGTGTTCCATTTCCAGAACAGTTGTAGTCTTTCCGTGAATTACTGTTAAACTCTGAGTTCCATTCAATTTGTCTAATTTTGATGTTTGAGTCGATGGCTGTGATGAGGAGGATTGTGGTGATGGTTGAGTAGTGGCGGAGTTGTTCGCACCCACTGGTAGACCACCCGAGAAGATGATGTACGAATCGCCGCTGCGAACAGTTCTCCACTCAGTCTTATAAATAGCTTTACATAATTCAGGTTTGAGATCAGGTCCTGCTTTGGCTGAGCATAAAAAACAATTATTTTCTATAAATACGCGAAAAACTCATTTACGCATTGAGTAAATTGTTTGGCACAAAAAAAGTGCAGTAAAATAACTACCCTTACTATTACTGTTAATAAAAAAAATTTAAGTAATAAAAGATAACTGATTTGGAAATTATTATTGGAAATGGAAATACACTTACAGTGTGGATACACAGAAGATAGTGGTTTAGAGCCACCTTTAATATTCCAAGTGGTTAAACTACCGTCATTATGACTACATATGAATTGTCTTCCCTCGTGATGCCATGAAATCGATTTCAAACACTATACAGAGGTTTGGCGACGCGTTATCACAAATACATATTTTTATTATCATATTTTAAATGTAAGTAATATTTCTGTTCGAATGCGAGTCCAAACAGTTTTTTGATTGTGTAAAGAATTTAAATCAAACGAAATAAAATGAAAAAGTGGGGGAAAAATGATGTGTTCATTGAATACAGATATTATCGCTTTATTTATTTATTTTTCTCCTTTTGTTAGTCAAAGAATCGCAAATATAAGCGAATAAAGAAATGTTAAGTTTAAGTCGAAAATATGTATATTTATATTTTGTTGGCGTTTGTGTTTAGACTGATGTGTGCATTGCGTGCAGATTATTAAGTCTCGAACACAGTAAACAATTTTTATTCAAAAAAAATTATTGAATATATTTTTCATTCAAACAAATCATAGGAAAGAAAATAAAAGAAAACGAAAGGAAAGCAAAGAAAGTAAGTTTTAATAATATTTTTTGAGGATTTAGAGTAAGTAACAAATGATGAAAAAGTGGACGTCTTTTGTGACACGTATTGATAACATACCTCCGTGTAATAGATCCTTAAGTCAGCTGATTTGCTCCTAAGATCCCAGAGTACAATACAACCCGATTCGTAGCCGAGGAGTAACTAAATTTTAATGAGAGTTTGGAAAATATAAAACTTAATAATTTAAGGAAAAATAGAGTCAAAAACATCTGAAGATTATGAAAAAAGTTTATAAATGAACAAAAGTTGGACTCATTTTGTGGTAAAAATCTCTATATTTAGGACATAATTAACGATTTAAATGACATTTAATAAGATTTACTCATAAAAAATATTCTCTATTTTCCATATAATTCGTGTTGAACTCAATATTAATTGAGTCGAACGGATGACATTATACACTGGGCTATAGTTAATGGATCTCTAGAACAAGATTGGAGTTAATAATGTTTGGGTTAGTAGTATATTAGCCGTCTCTAACGATTAAGCTCTACTACAAGACATCATCACAAGTGAACTAATTGAAAACTATAGCAGAAAAGTGTATTCGAAGGCACTTCAGAATAGATGGCAACGAATTACTCGAATATAATCTTTTGATCTGAAGAGAAAATTAATTCAAATCCCTCTTCACTTGTGATTCAATAAAAACCGGTAGTTTTGCATTTAGTAATAATAATATTTTAGAGCTTTTCGCTGAAAACTTCGCAAACTTTTAGTGTAAATATTTGTGCAAATAATGGAAAATTATTTTAATGAGAATTTACTTTATTTGAGTCGATGGGACAATCACTTAGATGAACAATAGATCCGGGATGAGTCTTACGAGACCTAACACAGAGAGATAATTAATACAAATTTTAACCAAACATTTGTATAACAGAAAAATATGAAAGAATTGATGCAATGCTTACAAATCGATAGCTTTATTCCAATTGATTACATAACCGGAGAGCATAAAAGACTCGACATTAACAACGTGAACATTACCCCTCTCTGTGCCGATGTACAGCCATTTGCTTTGGAATGTTAGGTGACAATAGGTTATCCTAAAATCATAGGTAATAAAAAGCAAATTATAGATTTGAGCCCAAAATTTTCAACATAAGCACTGAAAATATTTCTATTAGCTTAAAGTACTATTCATTACTAAACACAGGGAAAGGAATTTTTGTGCTCCCAATTCTGTGTCTAGAAATGTGCAGAGAATTGCGATTAGAGTAAAGAATAACTACATTTATACTCTTGTATTCTGTATTGACTTTATTACACTATAATAAATAATACAATAGAAATCTCTTATATAAAGAAAAATCAATTGTATTCCAAGGATAAAAGCATTCGCCCAATCAATTGAAAGAGACATTGATTTCATATATTATTGTGTTTTTCAAAGACTATTTTTTATTATATGGAATACAAATTAGTAATTAAGGTAATGATAAATATTTATATTAATTAATGTAATATAAAAAAGCGTTTATGAAATATAAATAAAATTTTCTTATTTAATAAAAAAAAATAATTATAAAAAAGCAAAAATAGAAATTCATTAAAGCCTAAAATCCATTCATCAGCACAACACCATAAAAATAAAAATTCTAGCACTAGTAAGACTATAACTCTTGTGAAGAAAGAAAGATAAAAGAGATTATGTTGTCTATAGGTTTAAGGAATTTTATTTTCTAATGAAAATTTTATGAGTAATAAAGCGATTAATTAGTTTTTAGTAATATTAGTCTTACTATTTAACCAATCTTTCGCATATACTGCTTCGTAGCAGAGGTTGGCTGTGCTTTCGGCGCTGATAGGATTTCTCTGTTTGTTGTCGATACTTATGTAAACACAACAATTCCGTGAATTATAAATTGAAAAATAAAGTTTTGAATTTGAATAAAGAGAAAAATACTTTCAATTGAGTTCTATGTAGTGATAAAAAAGAGTCGAAGAAAAATGGGAGTAAAGACAGAGAAAAACAAGTTGTGATTTACCGTTAGTTTAATCTAAACATGTATGAAATACAACACGAATGGGAGAGTAAATGTGATGTATCTGAGCGCAAAAATAGCTGACTTCAGCCATAAACAAGTTTAAGACCCAAATAGCAATTTAGTGGAAGGCATACAATCATTTATTTAGTGTTTGTGTTGTCTTTTAAGCGCAATAAAATTATGCAAATTGTAGTGATTTGGCAAAAGTGATGTTAAGCCAAAAATGCCAAATAAAGGGAATCGAAATAAATGGGAACAATAAGACCATTAAATTTATTTGCCTTAAATAATATGACAAAAAACGCATAATATTTCGAGTAAATAGAAATGATATCAAAAGTAATGAGAAAACCTATTATAGACTAATGTAAGAGTTATTCAATAATAAACTTCTGTACAGAATATTTGCGAACAAAAAAAAGTTTTTTTTACTTTGCATTCGAGAGAATAAATACATTAAGAATTTGAATTGCAATGAAATTACTTTAAGCTATACATGAGATTAAAAATTCACAAAAAATTATTGATTACCTTTCCTTCTGGAACTTTAGAGAATGAACTATTTCGGGAGGCTTTGAACGTAAACTCCATAAGTGTAAACTATCGTCTGCACATAATGTAACCAATGATCCCTATATTAGAAGTGAAATGTTTGCAAAGAATAAGAATGTGTGCAAAAGATGTATTGAATATAATAAGAAAATAAAAGGAGAAAAGAAAAGAGTACTTAATCTCCATTTATTTTAATGATTGAGAGATGATCTCCAGCAAAGAAATCATACACTTAGAGATTAGACATTATTTTTTATATACTTTACACGACATCGCCTATTGTTGTCAAAAGTGTTGCTAACGGGTGACTCAATAATATAACACCATTTGAATTGCAAAATAAATTAAGTAATCGTTGAGATAATGAACAAAAAACATTACATTGAATTAAGGGCTAAAATTGTGGGCTTATTATTGCCAAATGATTATCTTTTTTTAGAATAAATATATTTATTTCTAATATAACTTTTTAGTTAATTAGTAACTATATTGACAATGACATTGTTTAAAAAGTTTTGCGCCTTTAATTTGTGGTGGTTACATTTTACTGCATAAATTTAGTTTATTCCAGTTATTTTTGTAAACTGTGTCATTTGATGAAAAAGCTTTATCAATATTGACCTTAAATAGTCTTTTAATTTTATTATGACAATAAAAAATTGTAAGAAATATTAAATAAATGATAAAATTATTGATTTATTTTAGTATTTCATTGTTTTAAAATTAATTTTCACTATAGAATAACACTCAAATGGAATAACGAACACTTTATCCTACTCTGAATAAGTCATACAATATATCTTAAATTGATATATTAAGTTCATTAATATCAAGGTAGCTTAATTCCTATTATAATTTAAAAAGCGTTATTTTATATGATCACCCGATAGTATATTAGAGTAAAGTGTATAATAAAGTAAGATTAAGTCATGATATGCTTATCATTAAAGCTGTTGGAGGTTATTAACTAAAATATCTCTTATAGAAAATCTTCAAAAGCATTTTTGTGCTTAATTTAAATACAGGTAAAAATTTACTAAAAATGAATTATTATTAGTTTTTGGAAATAAATTGATTTTATTTTTATATTCATAAAAGTATATAGATTTGTAAACTAACCCCCAACAAAAATTGAGAATTTTAAATACACTCAATTATAAGAATTACAGAGAGTATTCTGTAAAGTTAGAGTGACTTATACTCCAAAAATTTAAGGCATATATAAATAGTAAAACACAAATATTTAAATAAATCAATAATTTTATCATTTTTAATATCAAAATAGAAGTTATAAAATAGTGAGTGAGTCTTGTTGTGATTAATAACTGTTTGTAACTGTTTATAACTCTATGGGTTGTCTAATGTCGTGACAGAAAAAGTGACACTAAACACATTTTTACGCTAACAAATGTATTCGCTTGAGATGGGCAGTGAGTCTTCGTGTCTCAATTCTACTCTTAGTCTAATTAATGTATTGATATTTAGGTAAAGAATTGAAATGATTATCACAACTGAAGCCTGTGTTCATAACAGCCGATGAGATAATTGGTTATACAAAAAACTAATACCAAATAAATAAGAGTTTTTATGTATACATAAATTTCAATTTATCGACAATACTATTGAATAAGAGATGAGATTTTTCGAATTTAGATACAGTAATACATTCTGAGAAATAGTAAAATTTAGGCTCAAATAAGCTTTTATTACCGAATCTAAATGAAAAATGACTTATGAGTTTAGGGGTACAATAGAGAGCACAGTTAGGCTGAATTTAAAGAGTAATCGGCGCTTAAATATAAGGGCCATTAAGTTTCGAGACTTTCGGTATAAACTGAATATAAATTCTAATAAATCTGTAAAACATAACAATTGAATAAAGCATTTGTTATGGATTTGGAGTTTTTTAAAGTTATAGTTTAGAGTTTACGATAGAGTTAACGATTGCACAAAAAAAAACAAATTACTAAAAGCAAACGATTTCTGTTGCACTTAAATAATGATTAAAGAGTTTCGGAAACACTATTGAAGTGACCATTCAATGAGAACTTCTTGAGATGGAATGATAATGGAATCTATGCGTGGAGTGAATAGCAATAAACGCAAAAATCACAATTAAGTAACCAATTATTGAGTGCAACAAAACAATGAGAGTATGAAAAAAGTGGAGGAGTGGGAAGAAAAAGAGTGGATATTGATAAACAGATCAATTAGTAATATTTATGCACAGGGGGTTAATCTCATCTCAAGCAGCGATAGTTTGAGTGATTCACAAGAATTTTTTCATAAGTCGTTCAAAATTATGATTTTTTAAATAAAAAAATTTATTTCCAAACATTCAATTGTAAAATATAATAAAATTCAAGCAAAAATCAAGGCCTACTCTAGAAAGCACTGGCAGGTTTCAATGTTTTTACAACTAGACAATCAAGGTAGATTATGTTTTATAAATAGGATATTTAGAATGCGTTATCTAATCACTAGTATTACTCAAGTAGATTATTATTACTATTTATGAGATACGGGATCTAAATGTGTTGTACGCACTTAAACTTGATAGTTGCAAAACTCCATTAAATCTACCGGTGCTTTACCGAATAGACTGGTTTGTGCTTAAAAATTAATTTTGTAAATGACTGTATAATATGAGCGCTAAAATACAATATACAAATGACTGTATATTCTAAGCACTAAAGTGTTATAACGTTAGTGAAAAAGCTTTAGAATTAAAATAACAATAAATCTTATTAATAAAATGTATTAAAATTTACATTAATTTTATTGATTGTCTCCCTATAGAGATCGGCGAATAGTTATAAAAATGCAAACAGTTTTTCATTATTTTCTTTCACTAATAATTGCAAAACACGCAAAATGTTTTGAAAGAGATATTTGAGGCAAAAACGAAGAAAAAGGAGATATTTTATTGAAAGACAGGATTATAACTTTATTGTAGGAGTCTTTTATCATTATGTGTTTGCACAATGATAATGATGATGATATTGAATGCAATGGTTGCCTCTATTTAACATTATGAGCGCAGTAAGTTTAGAGATGAGAAGCATCCCGTGACTCAAAATATAGCCGCAGAAGATTTTTAAAAAAATAGTTAATATAATTTAAAATTACTATAAGTGGTTTTCCAGTTAATCACTCTATAATCAAATTAACAGTTTATTTAGTTTTCAAAAAAGAGAAC